>SNQJ01S0143408.1:3687-18595 GCA_010110895.2 Picea sitchensis
TCTCTCCATGATCTACCTTTCAGTGGTTAAACTGATTTATGAAGGAACCTGCTCTGATACCAATTGTTGGATTACTGAAAGAGGGGGGTGAATCAATAATATAGCAATAGTAATCAATTTTAACCAAATAATCCAAGTGTTATATCAATGTAGAATTATCATCCAATAATGAGAAATGAACAAATGAACAATCATACACATACACAGTACACCAGTATTTTATGTGGAAACCCAAAGAGGGAAAAAAACACGGAACGTTTTTTCTTATATGTCTTGAAGAATTACATTCATTGGAAGCACCAAATTCCTTTATTTTTCATCTACAACTAGAAGGAGGCTACAACATGAGGGAAGATCCAACTCCCCAATTCTCTGGCTACACCCAGAAGGAGGCTACAACCCCCTATGTTCTCCGGCTACAACCACAAGGTGACTACAACCACTTGTCCTTGCCTCGTCCAACCGCCCTGAAGTAGAAGTAGAATGATGGAACCACTGTCACACTATCACTATGAGATATACCGTTGTAAACCTATACCAATAAACCTGAACCATGAATCAACTATTCATAAACCTATACATCAACCTATAATCAACCTGTACCATGAACAAGTGCATCAACCATGCACCAACCTGTACCAAACAAACTGTAATCAACCTGTACCATAAAAAAGTGCATCCAACCATGTACCAAGTATGTACCAATCATGTGTCAACTACTCATCAAATATGACTCGTCAATATGTACCAACATCATCAAATATACATCTCATGTATGTGCCAACTCATCAACTACTTGTCTCAACCATGTAACCAACATGTACCTTAACCAAAAGCCCTCACTAATTTAATCATCCAAATATGATTTGTAACTATGTAATTGAACTAGTGTATATGATCACATACTTGCAAATATTCCTTAACTTTAACAACAAGAGACTAGAATTTTCATCAAACTTTTCTTTAGTCTCACATGACTAGTTTTGGATTAGTCAACAACCCTAACTTGAAATAATCATAACTTTGTACCTGCACTGAGTATCCCACCCCATCCCATGAGCTAAAGATCCCAACCCGGTATCCAAGCCTAGATGAATAAAGATATGAAACTGATAAAAAATGTTATTCAGTGTGTTTTATGCAATTCCTCCAAGTGTCACTACTTGGAACCTCTCAGAAAAGGAGTTATAGAAAAAATTGCATACCTTGCTGAATTATGGCTTAAGAGCGACCTTGTAAAGCGTGCCCCGTATGGAATATTTGTTGAATCGATTTGAAACTGTTACACAACATACTAAAGATTGTACTATAACCAACACATTTGGTATTACTAAATTTGGATATGTTATGAAGAAGTTATGACGTTTTTACCCGAAACACCTGTTTTAGACTAGTTTCAGGACTAGCCACAAACCCTATTTTTCACAGAGTATAACTCCAAAAATACAACGACCCAAAAACTAAATTTTTTACCACATATACTTGGATATGTTTAATCAATGGAATAGAAATTTCATGGTCTGAATCATTCTAGAAAAAAAATTGTTGCGAAAATGGTGAGATGACCTGTAAATAATATACCTTAGAAAGCATCATCAAAAAAAAATATCCTTCCTTGAATTCCGACCTTATTTTCTTCTCCTTCCCTCAAAAATTCGGCTTAGATATCCTTTGGTTACCTCAGAAACCTCTAGATATTCAATATTCTCAAGTGTGTGTTAAATGAGAGACCCTTGACTCTTATTTATACTCTCCAAGTAGCTTCCTTAAAAACATCTTCTAGGTCACTTTGCCCACTTTCCTTATTTTAGGGTTAACCCACTTCTAAATTCTCCATTAAATTTATTATTTAAATCATTTATTTTGTATTCACTTTGAATTATAGTACACTCATTACTTCCCTTTATTATTTACCTTATAAAATATCTTAAATGATTTTGACTACTTTGACCTTTTGGGGCTTCTAGATGACATATGAGGATCCTCCAACTTCGTAAGGCCATAACTCTCAAACCGTGAGGAGTTATGTGACGTTCCACATACCAGAAGAAATGGAATGATATGTACTATCCNATTATCCATCAAATAAACTTGGGTCCATTACACAAACCTGGGTTCTCCAACTTCTTATGGCCATAACTCTCTAACCGTGAGGAGTTATGTGACGTTCCACATACCACCGGAAATGGCATGATAAGAACTATACATCTAGGATAGTTTCACTGATAAATTCACTGAACTTCCACAAATAAGCATGGGTTATCTAACCATACTTCTAGGATAACTCAATCTACAAAGCGCCTTCCCGTGAGGGATTTCACCATAAGGGGACCACTTTGGTGTTCATCCATTTGTACTTATTATCAACCATGACAAGACAATAATGAGTCATATTTACATAAAACAAACTTGGGTCCATTACCCAAACCTTTGTTCTACCGGGCTTTCTTCAAGGGTTGACATCAATGACAACCAACCTTAATCAACATTATTAACTAAAAATAACTATCAAAAGTGCAAACTAAGTAAAAAAAAACATCACCACATGGCTCTTCCATCTATCTGTCTTCTAAGAGTCATCAAATGGTTTCACTTAAGTGGATGACTCTTTTCATACTCTGACCATTTGATGAAGAGTTCCTCGCATGTGTTGGCATACAGGAATTTGTGTTGGTCCATCGGGGCCGAAAGGATATCCTTTATCTCCATTGTCTGTGCCCGATACTTTACTAATTTAACACTTAATTGTTGTAATATTACCTGAGCCTTGATCGGGTGCTCCATGAATTGTTGTACTTGACCTGGTGCCATGTTTTCCACCTTTGCTATCTCTATAGTCCATGATGACTCTTGTTCTGCATGTTGTTTGACTATGTCATGCAAGTCGACAAAGTCCTCGGGTGAGCCGAATTCTGGGAGACCGATGTCTCTCATCGATCGATTGATCTTGATCTATATTATTTTTCAATCATTCCATTTCTCTTGAATCTCTCGCTGAGATTCTTGGGCCATCTTCACCCAGTATTCAACCGACTTCCTTATACGATCGATGTTGTTGTCCCTTAGCATGCGAATTTTGTTCTCTTCGACGTCTTGGTCCTTTTGAACCGTGCTGATGTAAAAAATTATTTCCATCGCTTAGTGGTCCTTCTCATACCATCTTTCCATGTCTTTTCACGTCACTAGTGCCATAAGGGGGAGCTCTGCAACATGCCATCTTAGATTCATGCTGACAAAGATGTTCCTTGTGCACATGACATCGAGCAAGTATGAGGCCATGTAGAAATTTGGTGCCTCTCCTTCCTTCGGCATATAAGCCTACTATATAAAGATTATTAATTGTTTTGAGATTATCTCTCCCTAGTTGAAGATGCTCTCGACGATTGCAACTGTGTATGCCAAAGGAATCCATGCTTCCAAAAACTTGGAACAATCCTTTTCTCCATATAATTGACAGATGAGAGTCATCAAATAGATGTATGGCTCCCTCTGATTAATCATTCCATACCATCCATTGCTCCGGTTAGGGAACTTCTTGTCCTCCTTCCACCATGAGGCCATCAACTGGTTGGTGTCATGGAACTCATAGAACTTTACCACAAAGTCTGTGTTGAGCCAATCCTCTAGGTCCCTGAGCTTATAGTACTTATGGACTTTTGTCAGGACTAAAACTCTGATTAATCTACCACTATCATCGTTGATCAAGCATTTCGGCCCCTCGGTGTGGTCAATGAGCCATTTCAGAACCTCTATGCAGGGGAAAACCGGGGTTCTACTTGCCACCATGTGTAAATACAACCGTCAGATGTTCAGGAACACCTGGTCATCGAGTGTCCTTACGTCGGGATCACTTTGTGGGGTATATTATGGGTATTCTACTCGGTTGATCCTGTTAAAGAGATCCCCCCACCGTGGGAGAATTATTTTGGACCCAGTGTATTCTTTAGTATCACCGAAGGCTGAGAAAAAAATTTCTTTGTCGAGTTTTTGATGACAGGCTCTGCCCTGGGAGCATACACCAATTTCCTTGTGGTCCACGGAGAAGAGCCTTCACCTATCTTGGCTTCTTTCATCTTTGGTGCTCTAGGCGAGCATTTGGTGGTGGGATTTCTTGACAGAATTCTTCTTGCAACTATAGCATTGTTTAGAGAATGTGTAAGAAACCAGATGAACATACATAAATTATAACCAATGAATTGACAGACTTGGATACATACCTCTGAAACTTGTTAAACCTGGTTTAGATAATCAAAGAGTCAGTGCAGTCTTGCGATGCTCACTTTTCTCCTTCTGATGCTCTGGAATTAAACTTACACGCAGAATGAATTTGTTCAAAATCATCCTAGATATTTAAACAGGTATGAACTTACCATATCACATCAGCCATTCCATTCGGGTTATGAGTGAAATTTCAACAAATCTGTTGCCATATCTTCAAGGATGTTTAAACTTAAATTCATCATGGGTTGACGGTGGAGGCGCGGGTGGTAAAATGGTCTATCGGTGATTTCAAAATGTTTTTGTCTAATCTATGCATGGGGTAGAAACTAATGCGGGATCGAGCATTAACTAGTTCCTTAAATGTCCAAAATCTAATCGTATCTTATGCCGCAAACGTTCCATCGTTCTGCTCTTTCAGTTGGTGGATCGGGGGTCGGGATTGTGTTGTGAAAATTTTCGTTGATACCCTCCTGCAAAATCTCCGATGTCGATAGATCTTACCGTACAACGCTGACATGGAAAAGCTGACTCGGAGGTGTGACTAGGACCCAGAGAACCAAAAATATGACTCGAGATAAAACTTAGACTGTACGACCCCCTTACATGGTAAAGACACGTGGCATTCGAGACTAGTGGCTTCATTCGCTCATGTCAGCCGGAGTCGAGACTTTCTTTAAGCCATACGTTTCTAAAACCCAAACCTACCTTGTCGACACCTGAAAGTTTCAAGGATTGACGAACGATGATAAACCTACCCAAGTGCTCTTAGATTGGCTCCCTCGAAAAAGTCTTGATGCCGAAAACGCATCGGGGATCGGAGATCGAAGATAAATTTATCGCGATCGAAATGACTATTGTGATATTTTTGGATTTCCCCGATCCCAATAGGACACATCGGGCATTGGCTATCGGCGATATCTTTACGTCCTTTGTTAACGTTTGTCTTTCTAGTATTTTCCTAATGCCGAAGGGAATCAGCTATCTCTTGAAGCTTTATGCGAACAACTTATGCAAACCAAAACCGACTTCTGTTGATGTCGATGAGGATCGACGCTTGGAGAATGTTGTTTTTTTGTTATTCCTTTACTCATTTGAATTCTTTTCGACGCTAAATTTGAGTGCGTTAGGTGCATCGTTTAGCTGTTGATTCTTAATTCGGATGTTAAGGTATTTTAGACATGAGGTTTCACAAGTTCAAACAAACCTGACTAGGTGATAAGAGACATGAAAACAAACAAAGATAAATCATTTTCCAAAATGAAATCGAGTTAGACAAATGTAGAAAACAAGTGGTAGCCAAAAAGTGACAAAATTTGATAAGGATTTTAGGGTGTGTTGAGTGCTCAACACTATCTTCAAATTTTCAAATTCTTCTCTATGTCATTGAAGCTTGACCTACTTCTCTTTTGGATCACCTTCATAGATACTCTTGAGTTTGTCCCATACCTCTTTAGCAGCGCTGCAGCCCATCACTTTGCTAGAAATGGTTGGTGCCAATGCTCCTAGAATAACATGTATAGCTTTTGAATTACAACTAATAAGATTCTTCTCATTTGGATCGGTTGGAGCATTCTTTGGGATTATATAGCCATTTACAACTGAGTACCAAATTTCTACTCCCAAATATTTTAGGTAAGTTTTCACTCTATCACTCCAGTATGTATAATTGCTTCCATCAAATAGTTGAATCCCATTTGGAATGTGCTCATGGTCATCCATCTCTGCTCAATATTTTCCTTCCAATGGTTAAATTTTTCTGAAGGCAACCTGCTTTGAAACCAATTGTTGGAAATACTTAGAACACATCACCAAAATACTTCATCCTCCTTTGAAATTCGTCCTTCTTTACTTCAGATTTCCTTAGAAATTCGACTTATATCTCCTCGTTCATTAATAAACTTGTGTGTATTAAAAAATGAATGTATAATGAGATGTATTTATACCATTTATGTCACTTCCTTTTAACATTAGGGCCGACATGTAGTTTCTGGTTCAATTCACATTGTCATGTTGAGGATCCACGTGGCATGCCACATACCACCGAAAGCGGCATGAATTATACTATCCATTCATGGGTGTTGTATCTGCATGTGTAATTTCCTTCATGTCTATCTACTTCGATCAATTGTGGGGTCCAAAAGCCAATGGCTAGGGTTGACATCAATGAAAACAACTAATCTTCCAACATATATGTATGTGTTCTTCATGTGTCAGTGGATTATATCCTCAACCCACCCATATATAATAACTATGACAATTAATACAACATACACCATACCTTTAACGACCATGTTGTTGTACCCACACATTCTCAGCCTGAGTCTACAAAGAATATTGGAATAAGGTTAAAATGTATACAAATGCTTACTATTTCCATGATTCATAGTCACAAATTAAACGTATTGAACTAATGTGTGGTTAATTGCGTGATTAACAAGACCTTAAGCTTGGTTTACTCATCATAAATGTTATGGTAATCATAGAGATAAACTCTCGGCCATGCCACGTCTTGGAACCATTAATTATTCCAAGTCATCACTCTACCAATACCATTGCTATCATCTATGGCATGGGAAACGTGACCCCTATCCACCGGTGTTCATTGCATCGTTTGGTTTGGTGTTCATTGTATCATTTGCTCACTTTAACGTTTTGCTCCATTCTCTGCAGTGGTAGGGTTTACTCCCTCATTTCACATTAAAATCATGGAGTTGTTCAGTCTCGAGCCATACAATGAACTTAGTTTGAAAGGTAAGAAATACACATTGCTTCAGGACTGTTAAATTCAAAGTCACATGGATTGATTTCCTCTTTTAATATTTGATATTTAACCTAGACTATTATATTTCTTTGCTTTGTAGAGTTTAGTGTGGACGATTTTCTATAGATTACCGCTATAGAAAACCTACTAAGAAGCATCAACACGCTTGTCATTTCTTGCATAGGTAAAGAAATGATATCATATTTGTTTTTCAACTCTGGTTTTTATTCGGTACTTCATACTTTATTACAACCTTAACATTTGATTTATGGTCGGTTACAGGTGGAGATGGACCTCAATAAAGTGTGGCATTATTGTGGCTCATCTCGTATTCAAACGAATGACCAGGTATCTTGGTTCATTACCCAAGTTCGGGTTTACCTACCTCTAATCTTTTTCATTACAATAAGTACTCTGTGTTTTAATATCGTAGGGTTTTCTTGACTAGCATATAACAATTTACTACATAACAATTTACTACATAATCTATTGTATATAATTGTGTTCTTGTATTTCTATCCAATAATCTCTTTGAATTTTTCTAGGCTTTTTTTTAAAATGATCAAACCTATTTTAAAATAAAACAATACTAGATATTATTTTCTTTCTTACTGCAACAATAGTAAACTCTTCACAACTATATCAACCTAAAGGCTCTTCTATGCTTTGTTTTATTTCTCATTGCAATAATTATAAAAAATATATTTTTCAAAGTAGAAATATCCCACTGGTATTTTAATGAATACTTATACGAGTAGTTTAGTGACAAGAAGAACACACTATTCGTTTAGGTACAAAATCTATAAATTTTGTAAAATTTTTCTATTCAACAAACATTGTGTAATTTATAGTTAATGTAATAAATAATAAACAGAGAAAAGAAAAATAAATTTAAGAACATATATGGGCCTACTTCAATAACTGGAAACAAACTAAGTAGAGAACTAGGTCCTCCCAACCATAGACACGAACAACCAATGTTACTTGTTCTTTGATTTTTTAGAGTTTGATTATGTCCAAAACCATGAAACTGATTTCCTCACAAGTACTTAGCAATGTCATTCCTCATAACATGCTTGTATATAATAGCTTTCCTGGGTCTTTTCAAGTTGGCCTCATCCCTAACCCTAGGGAATCTTCTTGGCCTAACTTTGTGTTAGCTTGTTCCCTCACATCCCACACCTTTGGGAGTAGGGTTTCACTTGTCCCATGTACAATAATTACTTTGGTGTTTTTTATCCTTTTCACTCACCCATGGAATAATGATTTACTCTTTGTAACTAGATTCTCTAATCAATTTGTTTCTTGTTAATTAAATAAATTAAAAATAAAGATTACAAAATATTTATCATCAATGTTTATGGTGTTATAATTTCACATAAATCTTTTCCAATACTTCCACAACATAAACTATCAAAAATTAAAATTTTTAAATGTTTGTAAACCGAGGGACATTGAAAACCACAAAGATTTTGTGGTGGATTTGGAAGGTATAATTTCCAAACAACTCATTTATGTTTTGATTGACCCTGGTTCTAACCTTAGCTATGTTTCACCCCAGGTTGTTGAAGCATGTTCCTTATAGAGGAAAAAGCATGAAAAAGTTCGGTTGGTTCAGTTAGCCACGAGAACTAAGAGAAAGGTAACAAAAGTGATAGAGGCATCCCCATTGGAAATGAGTGGACTGCGTACACAAGAAACCTTAAAAATTCTACCCTTATGATCATATGATGTGTTGATAGGCATGGAATGGTTAGTTGTCCATAAAGCAAGATTGAACTTACATGACAATACCTTGGAATGTGAAGAAAATGAATGCAACATGAGGGTGTTCCAAGGAATTCAAAAGCCTATATCGGTGAGGAAGATATTGCCACTGCAACTCAGAAAGTTTAGTTGAAGAGGGTGTCCTTTGTATGCAATGTTATTACTCAATGCAACAGAGAGTAAAGAGATAAATATTGAGGATCACCTAGTGTTGTGGGAGTTTAGATATGTATTCCCATGGGACGTACCTAGACTTCCTCCTAAGAGAGATCTCAATTTTTCAATATATCTTGTACCAGGAGAAGTACCAACATCAAAAGTAACCTACATAATGAGTACACCAGAGTTGATAGAGTTAAAGGAGAAATTAAAAGAAATGATGGATAAAGATTACATCAGTCCGAGTGTATCCTCGTGGGGAGTACCTGCACCGTTCATGAAGAAAAATGATGGTACATTGTGGTTGTGTATTTATTACCAAAAATTGAACAAGATGAACATCAAGAACACGTACCCATTTCCCAGGATCAATGATATTTTTTATTATCTCAAAGGAGCTACAATATTTTCTAAAATTGACTTGAGATCGAGATATCACCAACTCAAGATTAAGGATGAAGACATCCACACGATAGCTTTTAGAAAAAGGTATGGACACTATGAGTTTTTGGTAGTTCCATTTGGGCTTACCAATGCAATGGCCACTTTTATGTGTTTTATGAGCAGTGTTCTCAGCAGGTATTTGGATAAGTTCGTTTTGATGATCATTGACGATCTCCTGGTATATTACAGGTGCTAAGAGATCACCATATATATGCCAAATATAGAAAGTGTGACTTCTTCTAGAAGGAAATTCAGTATTCAGGTCACACCATATCAGAAGAGGGAGTGGTAGTATATCCCGAAAAGATCAAGGAAATTATGGATTGGCCAGCCCCTCAGAATGTAACTAAGGTAAGATCACTCATGGGATTAGTTGGATATTACAGAAGATTCATTAAAGGATTTTCCAAGATTGGTCATCCCATTGCATCGTTATAGAGGAAATGGATGAAGTTTGTATGGTCAGCAGAGTGTGAAGTTATCTTTTAGCCACTGAAACACCTCTTGACCAATACCCATGTTTTAAATATTGCAGACCCTAAGAAATATTTATTTTAATGTATTGATGTTTGAAAGGAAGGGCTCGGTGGAGTCCTTATGCAAGAAGGACATGTGATTTTTTATGAATCAAGATGATGCAGTACACGCTCGCAAGCATGTCCGCTCACAGGATCTTCTCTTCTCTACTGGCCCGAAGAACTCTAAGGCTTTTCTAATTCCCTGTCAGGAAATCTACACCCATAGGAAATCTTTGTGCGATCCCTTCTTTGCACTCGGGAGATCGAAACTCGCAACCTCGCGAATTTAATGGTCGAGCACTGTACTCTCGGATCACTGAGACCCAACAACCAGTCAACACTGACCTTTTCTTATCAAAACTTTCCCTATCGCGATTTCAGCACTCACGATGTCGAACCACTCGTATCCCGACTCCCGATACCCGATACACCGAAACTCCAACACACGCGTGAGTTTGACTATTCAACAACTTCACTCCATCGGCATTTCAGAGTTCACAATATCGTGAATCCTAATGCATATGTATTGGGACTTCTCGCTGTGAGACCCCAATAAGGCGTGCCACCTGTCCACCTGCTGACCTTCATGGCCCACACTATTCCCTTAGCCTTCGGGATATCGGGTTTCATGATTTCGCGATTCCCATTGCAATATTTCAGAGTTTCAACCTACGAAACCCCGATATGTGAATCCACGCATAAATACAATGGTCCTCATGACTTGGATCTACGGTCCTGCCCCTCCTGAGCTTTGAACCCTCTCAGAATACCTACAGTATCTCCCCTGCACCTCCTAGATATTTGATGACTCACGGGATATCGCAAATCCTCCTCGGAGAATTCCAACCATCCATCCATCTTTGGCGATTTTCTACGAATGACCGAGTTTTCCTCCATGGAACTTGTCCTTCTGCATGCTAACCTACGACACTTTCTTGGACACTCCACAGCACAAACTTCTTGTTCTTTCACTTGGTGATTACTTGAAGGTCCTATACCTCCTAAGATTTACCAACTCTGAATCCTTCAAAGAATCTTGCACACACTCCTTGTTGCAGACATTCAACCACTTCCAAGTGTTGAATCTTCCTTTGACCCTATGCACTCCTGCATCAGCAGTCTCTAAACACTTCTCTCAGGTTTGCAACCCTGAAGTTTCACTCAGCCTATGCACTCCTTGCACGGCTCCTATGCCTTTCTGCACCTTCTGGATGAATGAGAACAAAACCTATCTCTATCTGAATCCTTTGTCAACGCACTCATTGTGAACACTTCAACTGCACTCCTTGTAGGAACTCTCTGGCTCAAATAAAGAAACAATTGAAACTCATTCCTTCTTCCTTTCTAGCTTCAATTCAAACATGAAATCATACACACAACATATAAAGCAAATGTATAATAGGAAGCAAACATTCATGAGCATATCATTTAGCATCAATACACAGAGAACAACACAAAACCATGAATTTGAATCAATTTCTTCTATTAATCCAAATGTCTGTACATGGGTGTTCTTACACAGCTCTTTGCATGCTATTTTTCTATGTTCTTCATACACAAATGCTCATAATAATCTACAATACACAATGAGGGTGTCTATATCCCGTTTCCCTCTTGCGCTCTAGAAACTGTCTAATCTAAAATTAAATTCTATCTACCTGCATTAAATACTTTAAATGCCTTCTACCTACTAAGGACGAGAGCTAATGGCTCAAGGTCCGATTACATTATACAAGTGTGCTTCATCTTAATGACTTCATTTAAGATCATGCAACAACTTCCAAGGTTATTTCAAAATTTGTGCTGGCACTTGTCCAGTTGTCCCTTGTCTTCCGCATTGGCTTGCTTGATGTTGGTGATGCTCCTACATCATAAGACAGATAAATGAGCATGAGTAATGATATGTCACCCATGAATTATAGCTTGTAGCTATTGTACATGCATTAAAGATGTGTTGTGACATGCACTACAACCCTCCATTTTCCTTTACTTGTATTTGCATCTTCTCTAGAAAATGGATCCCCTTAATTTTTTATGTAGAAAGATGTTTTCTTTGACCTCTCTTTACCTCAAGTCTCTCAGGGAAATCATATTCACCTTAAGAAAGAATGTGCAAAGGAAGTACTTGAAAATTTTCATTTTTAGCAAGTTGAGAGAAATCGACCAAGTTAGTTCTAACTCCTCCGATGTACATCAGAGGAGTTCTAGCTAAATCCTTCAATGTACATCGGAGGAGTTCCCCTCTTTACCTCCCATAGCCTTCCCCATCATGCAAAGTTGGGTCTAATGCCTCTGATGGAATCCGAGGAGTTGGGTCCAACTCCTTTGATTCCCATCGGGGAAGTTTCTTACAAGTCTCTCGATGCATTCAAAGGAATTTGAGGCAAGTTCTCCAATGAACATCCAAGGACTTTTGACTAAGTTCTCTGATGTTTATTGAGGAAATTCCTCCCCATTATTCTGACCTTAACCACCCTACCTACCTCGCATTCAATGAAATACTTCATTATCTATATATACATCAAACAGTCCAGTTTTTCATTATCTTTCCCAAAAAGATGAAATGGGAGGAATTTACTTCAGATCTAGAGAGTTTCAGGTCATCGCATCCAAACTCATGACTTATCACCATCCTCCACATGGCATTAGGTTGATAGGTACAAACACCTTTCTTTGTATTTCTAGGGTTAGGGTTTGTTTCTCATTTTTTTTCACACTTCTTTTTTTATTCTCTACGGCATTCCCTTGTTCCTCACACTACCCTATCCTTAGTCCTCTCCATGAATAGTGGTTACCTAATCATGTGAAACGTATTTCTTGCACCCCTTATGAAAACTTTGCAACACATTTTCCCTGCACGATGTTCGAATCTTTAAGGAACCTTTCATTGAATGAATTTTTGTTGGAATCCCAACCCAGGTCTCTATGCAGAGAACAAGGCACATAAGTCATCTTCCACTCTCATTCGGACCCCTAAAGTCTAGACCGGACCCTTTCCATTTTTGCAGGATTTCATTGAAAATCTGTTGGCAACTCCTTTGATCATATTGGAGGATTTCTTGTTAACTCCTCTGATACGATTGAAGGAGTTATAATTAATTTCCCCGACCATTCCCCCACGCTCAGACCTTTGAACAGTAGCTCCTTCGATCATATCGAAGGATTTGTAGTTAAGTCCTCCAATATGATCGAAGGAGTTCCAAGTAACTCTATCGATCCTTATCTCACTTTGGAAGTGCAAAAGTTAACTCCTCCAATGTGTTATCAGAGCAGTTAGAGTTAACTCCTATGATTCACATCGGAGGAGTTGTTCTTAACTTTGTTGATCGGAACCAATTCAAACAACTTCACCTGTGTATCTGAGCAGTTAAAGTTAAATCCTATGATTCACATCGGAGGAGTTGTTATTAACTCCGTCAACCAAAAATATCTCACTTCGGAAACTTTAGCATGAACTCCTTCGATTTTCATTGAAGGAGTTAATCTTTAAACCTTCGATTTTGCCTTTTGAAAATACTTTTCACCCGTTCTTCTTCAAACTTCGACCAAGTTGGTCCAACATGCCTACCATTGCTTTA
This sequence comes from Picea sitchensis, assembly GCA_010110895.2. Taxonomy (NCBI): domain Eukaryota; kingdom Viridiplantae; phylum Streptophyta; class Pinopsida; order Pinales; family Pinaceae; genus Picea; species Picea sitchensis. The sequence continues at coordinate 17,136 of SNQJ01S0143408.1, forward strand.
ATATCCTTAGATGATGACTCCCTATGTAGTGGTGACACTAATTATTCCTCTGGTAATTCAAACTCTTTAGTTGATCAGGGGATCAAATTTTGCTCAATTTTCAAAGTGCTCGGAATGAGACGAAAATAGTGCCATTGCGTCTGTCTCGTTTTCCTGATTCCGGTGGTATATTTACTTTCACAAACGGAGTCTGTATGGAGGAGATATCACGATCTGACCGCCAAGCCAAACAGGTAAAAATTTGGGATGCTGACTGTACCTGTCCGTACAGTCCGTACGGCCACGTGGAGGGCCGTACCATCATGATGACGTGGCAAAGGTGGCGCATTGGTATTGGTTGTGGTTATCCAATCGGGTGTTGACACGTGTCAATGGAAGACAATAATGAATGGACACGTGGCCCAACCCGTTGGCGCCACGTGTCCCTATACGACTGGTTCATATGGTTGTATGTATATATAAAATGACATGGGAGTCCGCGGGGTTCGACCCCCGGACCGCCCCCATTGTATAAACTTTAATGCAACTCTGCTAACCAATATTCCCGCCAATGTTCCTTGTGTATGAAGTGGGCGGGCTTATAATTAAGTTTGGTTGTAAGCCTTGTTTGAAAAGGGGGCGGGCCGGGGCCTAAGCCCCGACCCATGGTTCCATAGTTCAACGCATATAACCGTAAGTTTTAATATATGGGTGCGGGTTAATACACCCAACGTTTATGTTTAAACATATATATATTATATGTGTGGCACCCGAATTAAACATTTGCGTGGGTTTTATAACCCATAATTGTATTATGTACATTAAACCATATTAAAATGTGCACGCGGGTGTGTATGCATGGGAGTTGCTACAGTTTGAACGGTTGAACTATTCATTTGCCAAACGCACGGTCATATGGCCATGTGCCCGAGTGCCGAGGCGGTTAGGGGCTGGAGGTGCCCTAACCATTCTACGGTTTGTACCGGTGCACGGTTGCGTACGGGTCTTGGTTTTTACGCTTTAAAGAGTGTGTGTGCTAGGTTTGGAGCACAAGGGTGCGAATTGTAGAACCAGAGATAACATAGTTGAAGGGGAGAACTTCAAGGAGGCTATCTTCTTCATTTTTCGACCGTTTCTGGTGCCGAAAGAGCCCAGACAGGGGTTTTGGGACGTTGCGGAGCCATTGGAGCAGTCAGTTTGTCAATTTGAGCATTGTAAGGCATGTTTTAAGCACTTTGAGCAATTTAATATAAAAGATCCATTTGGAGGCTGAACCAGGAGATGTAGCCCGGAGCGGGGTGAACTCCTTTATCAAGTTGTTGTGTTTGTTAGAAAAATAGGACCGCGGAGCAATAAAATAAAACAAATGAAGAAACAAAAACACAGAAGACACACAATACAAGAGAGACACAGATTTACGTGGTTCACCCAGTGTGGGCTACGTCCACCAGAGAAATTGTCAGGTCCTTCCTTTATTATTA
>SNQJ01S0143410.1:0-24475 GCA_010110895.2 Picea sitchensis
AAGTTTTGTTTTTACTGTAAAGTGAAATTCTAAATAAAAAAAATACTTTTATATGTCGGAAGTTGAATAACTTGTGAAAATACAGTTTTTTTTGTCATAAAACAAGCAAAAGTGTAACCCACCTTCATGATTTCACCCTGAGTTTAATTTATAAAGTTATTAAATGCTCGATACCTTACTAAGTTAGTCTTTCTGCTTTTTCCTTGTGTTTCCCCTTTCTTTTTATGTTTCCCACTTTTTCCTAGTTTCCTAATTCTTTTAAATTTCCCTCTTTCCCTTTTCATTTAAAACTCAAATTGGCAAGTGTAGAAGATTACCTTTTCCCCCCTTTTCTTTTTAATTAATAAATTTTAATTAGCATATGTAACAAAACAATTATTTCCCCTTTTTCCCCCTTTTTAAATTTTATCCCCAAAAATATTTTTATCAATTAATTGAATCACTTACCCCCTTATCGTCACATGATTAATGATGATTATTATTATTATTATTATTATTATTATTTATATAAATATGCATATTTTTTATCACAAGTATCACTTAGACCTAGATGTTATTTTCCTAGGCTCGGCGACATTTTATTAGGGAAATCGTTTTAAATCTTTCTCATCACATTATTCCTTCTAAGGCCATATAGGTTTATTCATTTATTAATTAACAATGCAACGTTCCCTTCACGATGCACTAGGTGTTCCAAGGGTGCCACTTGCCTCATTATGTTTCCCTTACGCGACGTGCCCTTCAGGACGCACTCCGTGCTCCAAGGGAGACACTCGCCTCATTATGTTTCCCTTGCGTGATGTGCCCTTCAGGACATAGTCTGTGCTCCAAGGGTGACACTCGCCTCATTATGTTTCCCTTGCACGATGTACCCTTCAAGACGCACTCTATCCTCCAAAGGTGTCACTCACCTCATTATGTTTCCCTTGCACGACGTGCCCTTCAGAACACACTCCATGCTCTAAGGGTGCCACTCGCCTCTTGACTAACTTGGTAGACATAAAAAACCCCTAGAGTCAATACTCCACCATGTGATCTTGTGGGAGACTAAGGGCCTCTAAGGAATAAGGCCCCTGCCTTATTGTACGCCCCTTAGAATCATTGTGAGCGACTATTGCAATCTACCCTCACGGCATCATGGGTCTTCTCGAACTAGGTAGACATTAACCTACATTTCGAGCCACGTTGAGAGTGCTAGTAGGTTGTGGCAGGAATGCTTTCCACACCTCTTCCTCAACATCTCTGGTTATCGTGCGTGACCCCTCTACTCCACATGTAAGTCTGGTCGGTAAGCTATCGTCAGCCTGTATCATCAACAAATCATGTCAGAAATAATATCCATAATCATATCATCTAATCAGATGCACAAATGTCATATATAAAACAATCAAACCCCAATAGTCCACTCCTTGAATTGATCTGGAGTCCAAGGGTTTCATCGATGCCTCAACATCCTCGAGGTCCAAATCGTGCACACTCAGGAGAACCGAGTCAATAGAACCTGCCTAAGTCAATATAGAAAAATGACATATAATCACATCCATAATGCCTCATAGTAATAATCAATGATCAAAGGTATAATAATATGAATCTCTTGCAAGCAAGTGTCCTCAAATAATAAGTTTTCTCAATGCACACAAGAGTAGGATGTTACAAGATACTAGCTTTTTCTTTTAAGTTATAAATGACCATTCTAACCTTCATATTACTAGAATAATTATAAATCTGAACGTATTTATTTATGTCTAGAAGTCAGGCTTCAACTTCCTCACCAGTCTTTGAATCTCCATCAAATGTGGAGGGTTTTATATTTTTGAATTCACCTTCAAAGTGATCCAATTTTTTTCTCTTGTTTCCTGTAGATGCCTTATTTTATGTCATGTGTGTGTATTCAAAAGAGTCGTATTCTCTTTTTGTTTTATGACTATAATTCTTTGAGGAATTTTTACTCACCTCCTCTTCCATCTCATTATTTCTTGGATTCTTCTTTTTTACTATACCACGTAACAACATTTCATTTATTTCGATTTGACCTTCTTGAGATTTCTTTAACTTTTCATTATCAACTTTAATCACCTACAATTCCACAATAATATTCCTCATCATTTCAAATACTTGGTAGTTGAACTTCCTTCACTATGATGTTGTAGATCTCTAGGGAGTGCTTGATTGTGGCTCCTCTCGGGTCTGTCTCCTTCTCCATTTTGCGTTGACATTTTTACAAAAGATAATTTTTTTCTTTTTGTAACAGTAAATATTATTTGTTATATTTTTCCTTTAGCAAAATAACTTGCCAGTGTTTCCCTTAGGCCTAAGTGTTGTAATCAACAACTTTGATACCATATGTAATGTACCCCAAAATTTTCTACTATTTTTTTTTTGAATAGAGGGGGAGCAACTATTAGTCTTATTGCCATTAACATTATAAGTCTGACCAATGTTTTCAACAATTTATTACTCGACTCACTTCTTTGTTGTCAACTTAAAAACTTTATTTATAGAGCTATCCATAAGAGAGGAAATTAATATTCTAACTATAATGATATCTTCTCATATCATTCTTGTATTATCCTTGTAGTGCATAAAGCTTTTCTCCATAATAGTTTATTCCTAAACCATAAGGAAAAACCCTGACCGTAACTCTTATCATTTTTATGCTATTCTATATTTCATAAAGATTGATCGATATTGAATTTGTTTTCTAAACTAGGAAGGATAAACCTAACCATAACGATGGATTCTTCCATTCTTGTTATATATACGTGTTCTTCCCATGTTAATTTATACATAGTATTAACTTAGACATACAATAGAGAAGGATCACATAAGGTTCCTTTCTCCAGGTCACGATCATGGAACCACACGTTAAAGGTAGTTGTGTTAGTTATTATGCTTACCCCGACATACATGACAACATGTCTTAACAAAACCCTAGTCCCAATACCCAACAATGTAATGGATGCAGTGGCTCTTTATGAAATCAGTGGGGGATAATTCAAACCTACGATTCAGAAGTCTGTGAATTGACACTTCTCTTTAATTGCCTTAAATCTATAGCAAGATCTTAATAAAACAGTTTACCTACCATGTACTTCGGTTCTGACGTTGCAGGGACCTAACCAATGTGGGCTCTCCACTTCGCTGATTTCACATGGTAATCTCGCAAACGTACGAGCGATGGGATTGAGGTCCATAATCGCTCAAAGGATTTTCTCTCATTACACTGCTCCGCTAAGATTTCTTCCTCAAATGTTTTCCTTGTAACCAGTTTACTCTGTAGAACCCTAGAAGGAAACCACAAGCCATCGTGACTATACGTATTGGCGTTCCTCGATTCATACACATAAACTACTGAGAATTGATACCTAGTTTTCAAAAGAGTTTCTGGAACTGTGTTTTATTTTCTCTGTTAGGATTAAACAATATTTTTCGTGTCTTTCTGAGTTCTTTCAAAGTTTGAAAAACCAATGGAGAAAAATTTCACTATGTGTACCAGTAGCACATGCTTCTACATAACTAAACGTCTTAAAATTGTTACCTCTCCTGGCTTAAGTTTGAACATAAGCGTAATAACGACTTTGTGAGCCATGGAACGAGGGTTTCTGCGTATGGAACAGGGGTCCTGTAAGTATTAGTTTTGTGCATGAATCTCGGCACAAACAGTTTTATTCTTAACTACGGTGAAAGTCAGTACCCAATCCCTTTGATAACGAATCTCCCTGATTTCCCGTCAAATAACATTATCTGGGTTCTCTTATTTTTTTCTTGTAATGCACCGTGACCCTCGGCATTGTTTTTATTCCTGTCAATATGAAATAAACATAACGTTCAGTGTAGTTACCCTATGATAAGGGATATGTCGGTTTTGTGAGGAAACATTGTTGGGTCTGACTCCTTTTATTGCATTCATTGTCTTCGGTAATTACTTCATTTTCTTCTTGGTTTTCCGTTTGTTATAGTATTTGTTTGCTTCGTATGGAAACATTGATAGTTTTCCTTTTAATTATTAATGTTGTCTCTAAATTTTCTTTTCTTGATTTATGATTTCCCTAGGTAAGGGGATCTGCTTTACTATATGAGGAAACCGTTGATACTTCGCTCCTTTAAATGTGATCGTCGTCTCTGTGGTTAGTCTCAGTAATTATTCTCTATAATTAGTCTCTGTACTTGTCTCTACAATTGCTTCTTGGTAACTATTTTTCGTAATTACTCTCTGTAATTAGTATCTATACTAGTCTTCTACAATTGATTCTTTGTAATTATTCTATGTAATTACTCTCTGTAAATTAGTCTTTGTAATAGTCTCGGTAATTTCTCCATTGATATTATGTGATATAGTGGTTAAACTCACGGTAACCTCTGTATTTTGAAGAACCCATGGAGCATGTAATGTATTGATAAAAGTAACATATCTCTTCTATGGTATCTAGTTTTAAAAATCATATTTGACATATGTATATGGATACGACTTTGATGATCAGTCCCTTTTCTTGCGAGGGAACCCATCAGACTGCTATGAGCCTACTCCTCCTCTTGTGTCACGGACTTCTTAATTCGCAAGGGTAAAAATATGATCAGAATTTAATCCAGGCTCGAGATAAGTACACACCATTTTCTCCTTATGTTTATCTTGTTCCTTAAATTAAATTGAAGGAGATAGTAATAATACTTCCGGTTTTCCCTTTTCAAGTTAAATTTGTATGTTGCAATTTCTTGAAGGGAGACGTCCTATACTTAAAAGGTACTCAAGTTCCATCGAAAATTTTCTTCTTACTGAGATTCTCTTCCACAGATCAACCTTCTTCGTTAATATAAATATGTATATAATTATGGGACTTTAATTCATGTATTTTTGTACTCAACGAGCTATCCACTTCATAATTAAATTTTTCCATGACAATCTCAGAGATCTTTTGTATCAGATAACCTTCTTCGTTAATATAAATATGTATATAATTATGGGACTTTAATTCATGTATTTTTGTACTCAATTATGATCGCATGAGTTTTCTTCACTCCACTGGTTTAAGACATAATATATAAGAAGAAGTAACACTATGCAGTTTTACTTATTATTGCTTTAATACAATCTAGCTTCTTTGGTTTCAATTGTTTCCTTTCTCTGAAGTAGTCCATTTTAGCACCTACATAATTGTCTATGTAGATAACTTATGTAGACTGCATACAAATATTATCCCTAAATAAATTCAAATCCCATAAGAAACACTAACAAGTATTTAAGCAATAGGAAAATCAACAAATCTATTATGGCCATGAGACACATCTATATAGATAATTACTTACATATATAATATCAGCCATATAACACTTCAAAAGAATGAAAAGTAAAAAATTAAGATACATATATGAACAATGATGTTGGGAAAACAAATGGTTTCAAAAAATTGTTTTCCTAAGACTAGATACGCTCATAACATAAAAACACATTTCCCCCCAAACATACCAAGCAATGCATTGCCTCCGACATATGTTGTATATATCTCATGACTAGGACTTTCCATTCCTTTCCCTCCTTGGGAAATTTGCATCTTTACAAATCCTTAATTTTTAGGGACTGCTAGTGACAGAACACAGCTTCTGACACCTATAAAAATAAGCTCTGAGTTAATTCAAGCCTCTTCTCCACTCATGGAGTCATAGTCAACTATTTTTCACTTGGTTATTCCATCTATTCTCTAGCATTAATTTTTTTTTAAATGTTTGTCTCATACACGTGTCCAAAAGAGGACAGTTGGCAAGTCAAAGTTTTGTCCAACATTCATAAAAAATAATAATTACATACTTCCGCAATCTAAAATTTGAATTTCCAGAAATATAAATTTATTTTTCACAAATATTAATGAAGAAATGCAACTTTGGTCGGGTAAAATCTCAGAATTGGCATACCTTTATTAAGATAACTTATCAATTTTTGGTATTACTTCTGATTACATACCATATGATATAGTTTGTGTTTCCCCTATTTGTCCTAGACATATTAGACATATTTGATAACAGAAAAGCCAAAAATTAAGAATTCTCGTTGACTATTTTTCATACTAAATGTGACCTCTATGACTTGAAATTATTCAATGAGAATTGTTACAAAATTGATCATCTAAATAGGTACGATACGTCATTATTGGTGTCACGGAAAAGATAAGGCATAATTTGGGACAATGGCCACCTTGGAGTAGATCTTGAAAACTACACTTACTAGTAGAATTAAAAATTCTTTGTTTTAGAGTCAAAGAAGTGAAATTTTGGTGTCTCTAGCCTCAAATAAAACTTTTCCTTGGAGGACCTAGTTACATTTTACGTGTCATACATTTCCAATTGTGTTTTGCTATCCTCAATCAAAATTTGTTAAAAATAAGGATTATTGACTTCCAATCATAGCTACTGTAGGATTTGGTTAACTATCTTGTAGAAAAATTGCATTCAGCGCTTCGACTCTGGTGATATGGGGAGTTAAGGTTTTCATTATTATGGAACTTCGATATAATTTTCCGTAATAACACGTATGAAAAAAAATATATAATGGAACTTTTATTATACCTAAAATCGATGATAATTTATCTTATTTTCCATAATACTATGTATTAAACATAAATTATAATGAAAATTTCCTTATACCTAAAATTGATGTTAAATTCTTATCAAATTTATGGAAAAAAATCACCATTTACATTAAAATTTAAACAATAATGTTTAGTACCACATTCAAACTTGCCATGCTAATACTATTGGTGGAAATCACACCAGTTTTCACTATTATCTTTATGCAAGTTATGACTAGACTCATTTATGCAAGTTATGACTAGACTCAGACATAGCATAATTCTCGTTTGATTTGTATAAGGATTTAGATTCGTCTCAAGCCAAGGAATCTTATTTCTCTCCACAATAAAAGAAGTGTTTAGTCTTCATAAGAGATTATATTGTATGTGAATATTTTTTATTATAATGATGAGTGTTCCATATATATTTTACATATGGTGACCATACACGAAAGGATGGATCTCTTGGATAATAAATATATATGGAACACTCAACATAAATAATTACTTATGATATATATTTATACCTTATATAAATATATTATTACATTAATAATATTTTTTAATAATTAATAATCATATTAATAATTATTAATATGGGAGAATGTCTTCTTGATGTTGTCCAAAAATCAACACTCCCTCTCAATGAGGGATACATTCTTCACATCAAGAACCTTGAGTCCATAAGACTACGCCTATTCCATTCTCCTGAGTCAAATTATCATGAACACTCTAGAGAATGTCTACCTGATGCTTCTAACTTCATCACTCCTTCTCAATGAGGGAGACATTCTATATTATGCCAGGATTACCTTTGATGATTACATGTGGGTAGCTCTCAAATAGCTTCAACATGTCACCATGAAATTCATTACTTCACAATACATATGTACCTCATCATGTGTACCATCAGTCTCAGTGCTAGCCCTTTTTCATACTGGATGAGATACACGTGTATCAGTACCAATCTCTTTTCATGTTGGATGAGAACACTCAATGCCAACCCTTTTTCATGCTGGATGAGTTCCACCTGTCTCAGTGCCAACCCTTTTTCATGTTGAATGAGAACAGTCAGTGCCAATCATTTTTCATGTTGGATGAGTTCCACCTATCTTAGTGCCAACTATTTTTCATGCTAGATGAGATCCACCTATCTTAGTGCCAACCCTTTTTCATGTTGGATGAGAACACTCAGTGCCATCCCTTTTTCATGATGGATGAGTTCCACCTATGTTAGTACGAACCCTTTTTCATTCTAGATGAAAAATCTTAGTGCCAACCCTTTTTCATGCTAGATGAGTTCCACCTATATCAATGAAAACCCTCTTTCATGATGAATGAGAAAACTCAGTTCCAACCCTTTTTCATGTTGGATGTGTTCCTCCTATCTCAGTGCAATTCCTTTTTCATTCTATATGAGATCCACCTGTCTCAGTGCAAGCCCTTTTTCATGTTGGATGAGAAAAATCAGTGCCAACCCTTTTTCATGCTAGATGGGTTCCAACTGTCTCAGTTCCAGCCCCATTTCATGCTAGATGAGAACACTTAGTGATAACCCTTTTTCATGTTTGATGAGAACACTCAGTGCCAACCCTTTTTCATGCTGGATGAGTTCCACTTGTCTCAGTGCCAACCATTTTTTTATGATGGATGAGAACACTCAGTGACATCCCTTTTTCACATTGGATGAGTTCCACATGTCTCAGTTCCATCTCTTTTTCATACTGGATTAGATCCACCTATCTCATTTCCAACCCTTTTTCATGCTATATGAGTTCCACCTGTCTCAGTGCCAACCCTTTTTTTATAACGGATGAGTTCCACCTGTCTCAGTGCCAACCATTTTTCATGCTGGATGAAAACAGTCAGTGCCAACCCTTTTTCATGATGGATGAGTTCCACCTGTCTCAGTGCCAGCCCTTTTTCATGTTGGATGAGAAAACTCAGTGCCGATCCTTTTTCATGCTAGATGATTTCCACCTATCTTAGTTCCAACCCTTTTTCATGTTGGATGAGTCCCACTCCCTCTGAAGAGGGAGCACACCAAGATTGTCCCTGAAGTACTCAAACTTCATGCTCGACAGTGGTTTGGTCAACACATGCACAACTTTCTCCTCGGTATTCATGTACATGAGCTTCATTGTTCCCCTCTACACCATATATATGATATAGTGATATTTGATCTCGATATGCTTCGATTTATCATGGAACACCGAATTCTATGAAAAATTAATGAAACTTTGGTTGTCACACCAAATGCAGGTCGCCTCCAATTTGAGACTAAATAACCCAGACAATAGATTATGAAGCTACACTACTTCTCTATATGTTTCACTTGCTACGACATATTCAACCTCTATCGTAGTGAGTGATACACATGATTGCTCCCTACTCAACCATGAGATCACAATGTTCCCATACTGCAAAAACATCCAGAATTTCTCTTTCGATCCATTGCACTCTCTTCCCATTCAAAGTCTATATGCTCCCTCTGAATCTTGACTCCCTCTGAGGCTATATAGTCTTCAGAGCCATTTTCTTTGTCTGCATGTGATGACCTCCTCTTCTTATTCATTACATGGATGTGCATAACTCTATGTCTATATAGTCTACTGCATGTTTCTTCATGTGACTGTCATTATGGCTCCCACTCAGAGATATTACCTATGACTTCCAATGATATACGATATCACTTTAGTAAACTCTAGAACATCACAAAGTAATTATACTAAGAAAATTTCAACTTCTTAGAAAATCCAGTCTATTCCTTTGATCATTTTCCATGTGTGTGAGAGAAAAAATATGTGTGTCTATTGTTGTGTCTTTCAAGTGTCTTTTTATAGTAATATTAAATTGATCCAAAGAGACATGTCTCTCTGAAAATTAATTTTTTTTCTGATAAATAGTTGGAGAATACCTCACTTAATTACCCAAAGATTAATTTGGTTCTAATACATCCACATAGTATTTGACTTTGTTAATTTTTTCATCCATAATTCATGACATTCTTTGCTTAAATATAGGTAGAAGTAAAAATGCATAAAATTCCTCATAGTTAGGTAATTAGACATTTTATCTAAAAATTAATACCCACCATAATTTATGGAATTCTTTCTATAATTTAGGTAGGAGTAAAAAGTAAATATGTGTACGTAGATATTATAATAGCCTCATAAATTTAACACTCCCTACACTTTACTCTACTCTCATCTTCCTGGGCCTTCATATGAGGGATTCAATCCCACTCCCTCTCTGATACCATGTTTAGTTTTCATTAGAGATGATATTGTATGTGAATATTTTTTATTACAATGATGAGTGTTCCATATATATAGAGCATATGTTGACCAACGATGAAAGGATGCATCCCGTGGATAATAAATATATCTGGAAAACTCGTCATAAATAATTATTTATGATATATATTTAAAACTTATATAAATATATTACTACATTAATAATATTTTTTAATAATTAATAATCATATTATTAATTATTAATATGGGACAATGTCTTCCCGAGTTTGTCCAAATATCAACAAGAAGAAGCAGATTGGTTACAACCCTCACATCTTCTTTGAAATTTGTAAGTTTTCCTCCAAAATCTTGATGTTCAAGAGAACAATCTCATTGTATATTTAGATGAAAGAAGCCACACTCTCATTGTATTCAACTTTTTATCTTGTTTGCTTCTCATCTTTGTCACAAAATTGTAAAACTCATCTGTATAATATGTTAATTTGATAGGTAGAGACAAATATAAGGAAAAGAACTGGAAAAATTATGGGGCATTGATTTCCCTTTTCATTATTAAATATATTTTCTACATCAAAGATTTAGAAACCCCAGAGTTTTGATATAGTCTCTAATGTACCCCAAATTTTACTAAAATAAAAAAAAATTGTCAGGGAAAACTAAATTCTATTAATCATCAAAATTGTTCGTAACACAAGAAGATATTCCATTATATATCTTATTCCACTATTTATACGCATAGAATATTTTGATCCACTGGATTATCCATCCAAAAGATATGAAGGAGATTTAAACCCAACATATCTCCAATTGTTATATTTCATCATAGCGTTTTTGTTAGATTAGAGTCATACAATTATTTGCATTTATGAATTAGTGGCTATGATTGTCAATGCCCATAGAATAAGCACAAGGGTTACATCAAACCATGCTATCCATATTATAATAGTGTTAGAAAATATGTTATAAAACATGTAAGAGATATAATCCATAGCAACAAGATTAAAACACTAGCGAACATAGTGTTGAACTAGGAGACATAACTATCCAAGTCAAAAATCTATCTGCTAGGGTTTATAACACCCCATAAAAACATACCACCTTACCATAGTGTAACAAAATATATTTAAATAAGAAAAATGCAATGTACACACAACAATAAAGTTGTAACCCTACACATACGCTAACAATACCCACCTGATCCATGGTTAAACATATACAACACAACATTTAAGTGGTTCCTAATTCGTATTTGAGGTGGACGCTAGGTCATGTCTGAACCTAGGACGTTATATCCTGTAGGAATTTACATTATGGAAGGTCCATTAATGGTGATAGACCTACCCAATACTCTCCAGGACTGACAGTACAGGGAACCACCCAAAGTGGGCTTGCCACTTCAGTCAATTTCACATGGAAAAGGTGTGGGGGTGTACCAGTTTCTCTTACCCACTAATGATGGGGTCGAGGTGTCATTTTTTCCTCATAGTCTCATGTTTGGTCTCATAATTCATTTCTCATCTTCACTGTATGTGACCCATGATTTTGGTACTGCTTGTCTCTAGTGAGGGATGGAGGTAAACATCGCGTTCTCCACAAACACAAGTGAGTAACCATTATAACGCTTGTGTTCTACATGAAATGCATTCTTTATGAAAAATGTTCTCTGTAAAATGTAATCTTTATGAAAAAACGTTCTCTGTGCAATGTAGTATTTATGCAAAAATGTTCTCTATGCAATGTATTATTTATTCAACGTGTTTTCTGTTAGGTGCAAATTCATTCTCTGAATAATTCCTTCTATGTATGTGAAATGTATACTTTGTGTAATGCATTCTCCATCTGGCAAAATATAATATCTGTGAGGTTCTATGTTGCATACCTTATTCTTTTCTTTTTGTTTTGAGAGTTGATATCGCATGATATTTGCACCTCTGTATGCATTTCATTCTAGGTTCCACCATGATAAATATTTCATTTGTATGTTAGGTTAAATCCTTTAAGTTTATCACTCGAGTTTGATGGGGTTACTTTGTTTCTTCTATGTTGGCTATCATTCTTCAATCCCGTATTCTTCTAGGTTCCTCCCTAGTCAAACTGTGGTCAAAATCATTGTTGCTATAAGCTAAATCATCTGAAATTTTTCTTGTTTTGGTTTTTAATTATGAACATAGGTCATTACACCCATGACCTTTGTTAGGAGGGTGTTGTAAAAGAAAATAACCATTAGTTTAGAGAACTATATGGGAAGACCCTGGGTGAAAGTCATGGGTGAATGATTATAGTGTTATTCTTGCATCATGGGACTCGACCGTAGCCTTCGAAACTTACTACACTGATTGAACTTGTTACAGACTTGACAGTTTTTCAAAATATGTATGTAAATTCATAATTGTACTCTATATATGTATAGCAATATTAAAGGCCCTTATTCGCTTTGAAAAATAACAACAACATTTATTTGTATTCATTGGTTATAAAATTCTCTATTGAGAATAATCATGCTTTGTCTCTGTTAAACCACCCACGATCGTCTCGAGAGTGGCCTTTACTTGATTGATCCTCTATTACAGTTAAAAATAAACCGTTTACGTAATTTAGGGATTTCTTATGTTCGAGAACTTTGTACTAAACAAAAATGGTATCCTTGTTTATTACCTGTTGTACCCTATGTTTGTATTCATTCACCACATCATTTGTTGAATTTATGAGGAAATATATTCGCAGGGTATGAACATGTTTTTTTTCTATTAAGCTTTAACCTATGAATTAGGTTCTTACTGTAATTTTTATGCACAAATATTGCATCCTTTGTGTAATGAATCTCCAATTTTCCATGAAAAAATAAATTCTATGACCAGTAATTTCTCAAGTTTCGTATATATATATATGGTAGGAGGAGGAGTCCCTAACAAACTCTGTATTATAACTCCTAAGTCCTACTGACCATAATATGTTATATTTTACACCATCTCCACTTGCTTCAAGTAGAAGAATTCTAAGAATATCCACCAAGGCTCTAGCAATTTTGTGTACGCGTATGTAGATCTAGGTATAAAATGTTCGGACTTATGATACAAGCTACAACTCATTGTTTAACATAAGGATTCATATTACAACTCACTCTTTAAAATTTAGATCTCTAAGTTCGTGCACAAATCCACCTCAGTAATTTATCCTTTGGGAACATTATTTAAATCCCATTTTATAGTCATGGAGTCGGGTTTAATAACCAATAACTTAGTACAAATATCGATCCCTAATCATTTAAGGACTCTTAGAACCTATACATCGAGTGTTTTGAAAGTTCTAGTTCCAAACCCCAAAGGAAATTTTGACGAACGGGGATTGTGATGACCCCTTGTTACACTGACTTATTTAAATATACCTTAACGAAGGCTTAACGAGATCAAGTTGTTAACTATAGATATTGTCATGTATGTGAATAGGGTTTTAGTTTCGTGACATCATATAAGGGACACAGATGGTCCATTGATAGCATAATTAATGCTCTAGAACCTACCATTAATGGTAGCCCCACGAACATAAGTTACATCATACTCTCCTGGCTTTTCACCCAACGTGTCACACTGGCTTTGCCCTTATCACATGGCTAACCATCCTTCTTTACCCTTCGAATTTACTTCGAGACATCAAAGCACTGCTTAGGGTTTATTGGGTTCACAGTTTTCTATTGTTGGGTTCTGCAAGGAGGCTCTGCAGAATTTTTCTTCGTGGCGAACGCTGATGTTGGTGAGGTCATTTCCCTATTGTAACAAATGGCGTGGACCCTTTCCTAGTTAGTTCTTCCTTAAACGTTTATCATAGAAGAGTATCTAAAGTGGAGTAAAACCAAAACATTATAGTGTTTCTATAACCACTCTGCATCTACTATATGTTTTCTTCCATTCTACTGAAACCCTTCTTTGTAGTATTTTTTGTAGTCCTCTGCACCCCTGGAAAAGTGTTTTCCCATGACGTTATCAACATTCGTTTTGTCTAATATTGAGAATATAGTTTTGTGTAACCTTTTATTTTATCCTCCCTATATCGAGGGATTTTTGATTGGTATCAAATAACCTAAGACCTTTGCTAAATTTTGAGCAGTCCAATGGTGATATCCAGTAGTTACTATCTTTATCAGGGTCTATTTGACTAGATTAAATAGCTGGCATATACCTGTATTGAGTAATGTCTTACAATACTGTTTGTGATTTGGTCCTGGACGAATATGTGTGGTTTTTGGTTCTGTATGAACAAATTTCACCAAGCTTGTGTGCAATATGACTTGTTCCATTAATACGACCACTTAAAGCTTTTCATTAAAATCATTAACTATTATGTAAAGTTTTCCTCCTTGTTAGTTTTCCTTTTGTTCAAAGGATTTATATATATTTCACTAATGATGGGCCCTGTTTGATGCAAGGGTACCCATCAGAGAGTTACTACACCACCCGTCCTTGGCCCAGGCATCTATGTAGATGGAGAGTGACAAGGAGAAATAAAAAAAAAAAACCAAAGACATGCGAGCCTGTCGAATCAGAAGTTAAGTATTGTTTTTGGAATTAACCATTATCATTCGATGGGTATGCTTATTATATTTTATCTATGATTACTGATGGATTACATACTGAATATTTCAGGGCTGTCGCTTGCGCAAAGATCTTGGATGTTTTAGTTCCTGTCTACAGAGAAAAAGGTATTTGAGTTCCCTTTGTAGACCCTTTCGGAGTTCAAACAGTGAAGGCACAATCTCTTCTAGTTTTATAGATATTTGGTATTGTTCTTGCTTGATATTCCTATAATGGTTGGAAGAGGGGGTTTTCCCAGTTGTGCTCTTGACTTTTACGTCTGATTAATACTTGTATAACGATTTTCTCTACAAGACTCTGTTATTGAAAAGTGAAAGATTGTTGGATGATTCTATTTAATCCTTTCACCATTCTTAACATACAATTTTATTTGCAGTGACTGCCATATTAAATATATATATATACTTTCAGTTTTCAAATGTTGGTATGGTTTGTATTACAATTATGCATTATATGGAAAAGAAATGATAAATTTTTCTGATTTTTATATTGGTAAAATCGAATAGACTTTTTGTATTGTATAAACATGTAATACCGAAACTCTTCCATAACGTTTTCCTTATTTCGAGTTTGTATGAATACTGGGATTCTGTAATTTTATTACTAAGGGGGTTGCATGCATATGATTGAAAGTCCAGTTCACTTAAATTGTTCCATATTTCTTTCATGGCTATCAAGTCATTACAACTTCTAGGTCTATATATACTTTTTAGTTAGCAAGGATGGGAAATTACCAGATTTAAGGAAATCTAATTCCAGGTTCCCGAATAGTCCTTGTATTTATCAGCTCTCGTGCTTCTAACATTGGTTACAAGTACCCGTATATGTTTTGATAGATTTATATTTTTTCAAAAAAGTTCCAGAACTTATGGTACAACCAACTATTCCTGACCATTTTTCGATCTACCATTAATACTTACTGATATAGCTAAATATGTATAACATATATATATATATTTACTGTAGAATTCTACTGTGATGAAATCTTGCAACTCGTAGAATTATTCTCATACATGTATATATGTATGTTTAATAATATGAGTATGTAGGGTTCAACATATCCAGGTTTCTCTCCAAGGTAATGCTAACAAGAAATCATACGTATAACATGTAATAAACAGGAAGAAGATGATTAACATGACTAAGGAAGTAAGGTTCATAAAATACCATTGTATTTGCCTTCATAATTAATTAGCAAACAATCTTGCATAGATTTAAGTCAGATCAGAATTTCCAGCAATTAATTTGTCATGATGTGTAGTCGATTGTCGGTAAGAATAATTTGTTTGCTTATATGATTTTATATCAAGTCTTTGTATCATTGTTTTTTTTTGTTACAGTTACACGATTTGAGTTTAAACAAATATGCCTATGCAAGGTGCCAACTACGGATAAATATATATATATGGTCAGTAGAGTCCACACTGCCTCATAACTCTTCCCTTCAATGTTATCCGAGAAAGGAAAGCTCAGCTATGAAGTATGAACTCTCTTAAATTTAATTACAGGGATACCTATAAAATTATGATGCATACATACTTGTCAAAATGTATAGATAATACCATGTAAAGGTCAATTACCGTAGAGGTGATTTCAGAACTAAATTATCTGTTAAAAATTCCACATACGAATAGATTTTTTCCACAAGATATTTTACTTCAACACAACAGGTGCATATATCAAATGTACATAATCATTCCAACAGAGAAGGATAAGGTTAACATATATGAACCAGTTCACGAAAAGACAAAGGGAACAACCACATTCCTCCCAACCGTAGAACAAGGCAGCCAAATCACTTGCCTGATTCACCCCCTAGCCTAACGATGAATCCATGAGGGAAAACTTTGAATCTTCTCCTTAGCCAATGTCTTTCAAATTTAGTAGACTTATCTTGCCTCACACTCCATCAATAGTGTTCATAACAACAAGCCAAACACGTAGTCCCTTCCTCCAACATACTTGGCAGTGTCCTGCCTCCTCACATATCTTATTTATCAAAACAATCTTTTTTCCTAGGTCTTTTCCCTCCCTTGGGAATTTCCGCATCTTTCTAAATCCCTACTTTTCAGGGACTTACAATGGCCAAACACCTAATTTTCCACTTGTAACAATCAGCCCAGAGGTAGTTCCAACATGTTCCCCACTCATGGAGTCATGGTCAACTAATTTTAGCATGGTTGTTCCATTTGTTCTCTTGCAATAATTAACCAATATTTTGTTTGCATACAAGTGTCATAGTCAAATAGATAGTTGGATCAAATCTGGTCTCTTTCCAATAGTCATAATAATTAATTACAATTTATCAAATTCGAAATTCGAAATTGCCATAAATGGAAAAAAAAAATTCCAAATTTGAATTTACTAAAAACGGAATAATTTTCTAATAAATTTTGAATTTCAAAAACACTTTATTTTTGGGGATGTCACATCCTTTCCCCCTTTGATAAAACACTGTTCTCAGTGTTCATTCCTTTCTTGGAATGGGCTTGGATGAGATTTTCGCAAATCTCCCTCCAACTCCCAAGTGGCCTCCTCAGGACTAAAGTGCTTCCATTGCACTTTTACGTGAGCGACGACTCTATTCCAAAGTGTTATTTCTCTCTGGTCTAGAATACGCAGGGGTTCCTCCCAGAACTCTCCTTCTAGTTCCACCTGCACCAAGTTCCAATCAATCATATGAGTAGGGTCATGAACATACTTTTTCAACAAAAAAATATGAAATACATTATGAACTCTTAGATTAGTTGGAAGTGCAAGTTGGTATGCTATGGGTCCAATTTGAGCTAATATCTCGAAGGGACCACAAAACCTGGGTGTCATCTTGGCATAGTTTCCTAACTTCAACAAACTTTTCTGGGCTTTGACCTTCAAGTAAACATGGTCTCCCACTTGAAATTCCAAGTTTCTTCTTTTCTTATCTGCATAGCTCTTATGTTTGTCCTGTGCTTCCTTTAAGTTTTTTTGTACCTTCCTTACCATATTCTCCATTTCTTGGAGCATCTCTGGTCCAACCATGAGTCTGTCAACTAGTTTATCCTAGCTAATTGGAGTTGTACACTTTCTACCATATAGTATCTCGAAAGGGCTTATCTTAGTTGAAGTTTGGTACCCATTGTTATATGCAAATTCTACGAAGTGTAGATAGTCTTCCCACTTGTTTGATTTTGTTCTTACGTACATGTGGAGCATATCCTCTACAATTTGGTTCATCCTTTTGGTCTGTGCTTCCGTTTGTGGATGATAACTCGTACTGAAATTCAAATTAGTATTTAGCCCTGCAAACAATTCCTTCCAAAAAGAGGATTTGAGTTTTACGTCTCTATCTGAAATCACCATTTTAGGAATACCAGGTAGTCTAAAAATTTCTTTCATAAATATTTCAGCAATGTTTGTAGCTTTAAAAGTAGACTTTACAAGAATAAAGTGTGCAGATATACTGACTTTATTGATTACAACCATAATAGAATCATTTTGTCTCTGAGTTTTAGGCAAACCTGTAATAAAGTCTAGCGATATGGTCTCCCATTTCCATTTGGGCACTGGTAATGGATGTAATAGGTCGGTTGGATGCTGGTGTTCGACCTTAACCTGTTGACAATCTTGGCACCTAGCCAAGTATTCTACTGTTTCTCCCTTCATCTTAGGCCAGTAAAATAGTTTTCTGAGTGTTGTTATCATTTTCTGGTATCCTGGATGGCCAAAATATGATTTCTTATGCACTTCATCCAAGACTATCATCTTTAACTCTGTTGAATCTGGTATGTAAATGTTATTTTTAAATCGTAATAATCCATTTTTGTCGATACTCAGATCTGGTTTATTTGAGTTTGTGGTACTTTTCTGTAATTCTACCATTATCTTAGTGTAATTTTCGTCGTTAATACCTGTCGTCCTTATTCTTTGTTCTAGGTCACTTTATGCCATGTTGATATTTATCTCAAATAACCCATGGAATCTTCTACTTAAAGTGTCTACTACCTTATTTTCCTTACCCTTGATATGTCTGACCTCGAAGTCGAATTTTCTCAAGAAGGCTAGCCATCGTGCTTGCCTTGCATTAAGATCTGGTTGGCTAAAAAGATATTTCACACCGCTATTATCTGTCAATAGTAGAAATTTTCTGCCCATGATGTAGTGTCGCCACATTTTTAAGGCGTGCATTACTACTGCCAATTCTAAATCATGAGTGATATAGTTTCACTCATGTTCCTTTAATTTCCGGGACTGATAAAAAAAAACTTGTCCTTCTTGCGTTAGGACACCACCTAGTCCTTCTTTACTCACATCCACACAGAGGGTGAAGTTTTTCTCTGGGTATGCTACCTTTAAAATGGGTGTGGTTGTTAATAATTCCTTCAACTTATTAAAACTGTCTTGACACTTCTGTGACCAGATAAACTTGGTCTCTTTCTTTTGTAATGTTGTGATAGGGTAAGCTATTTTGGAAAATCCCCCTATGAATCTGCGATAATATCCGGTGATTCCTATGAATGACCAGATATCCGCTACATCCTTTGGTATAGGCCATTCCATAATGGCTCTTACTTTCTTAGGGTCGACTGCAATGCCCTCTACAGATATTACGTGTCCTAGGTACTGTATCTTTTTCTGATAAAAATCGCACTGATCGAATTTAGCATATAATTGGTGTTTCCTTAAAGTTTGCAGGACGATCCTTAAGTGTTCTTCATGTTCTTCCTCTATTTTAGAATGTACCAAAATATCGTCAATAAAAACCAGTACGAATTTGTCCAAGTATTGACTAAAAATACTATTCATTAAGCATATGAATGTGGCTGGCATGTTAGTGAGTCCGAAAGGTATAACCACAAATTTGTAATGTCCATATCTTGTTCAAAAAGATGTCTTGCTTATGTCCTCATCCTTTATCCTAACTTGATGATATCTGGATCATAAGTCTAACTTCGAAAAGATCTTTTCCCCTCCTACTTGATCGAATAGATCATTTATTGATCAAAATCTGTACCAGGGGTCAAAATTTAGCTCCAAAATCAAAGTTCTCAGAATTTCCTCAAAACAAATGGGTGCATAGCCCTCGTCGTCACGAACCCAATGAAACTCATTTGGGTTCAAATGGATGTCGGATGAGTGACATATCACGTTATGTTCAAATCGTCAAACAGGCAAAAAAAATGTGCTGATTGTACAATCTATACAGTCTGTATGGATGCTGACATGGGAGGGTCGTACGATGACATGGAACGTCTGTACACTGAGGTGGCAGTTGACATGGCAGGCATTGTTGGCAAGACACGTGGACGAATAGTCTGCTGACACGTGGCATATTTTGTCCAATGGTTTGGTGCCACATGGCCCAGGCGTGGGCTGCCATGTGGCACCCCATTTTTTGGTTTGGTTGTTTGTTTAAACGTTATGGAGTCCGTGGAGATCGAACCCTGGACCTCCCCGATTGGCAAAGCTTTGACAAAGTCCGACCAACCGATGCACCACATGTTAAGTCTTGTTATATAATCGTGTTAGATTATATATAAGTTTGATTGTATTGTGGTTTGGGTGCGGTCCGGGCCGGGGCTAAGCCCCAACACCCATTCATATGTGGCTCCCCATATAACCACCATGCGCGCACAATTTAAATGGAGTCCAGCCCTTGGTTTCTGGTTCTTGCCATATGACCCGACTCTATATGAAGTTTTGGCAGGATTTTGGTTTTTTTAAAACGGTTACAAAACACGCCCACCACATGTCGCACCCACAACAAATCTTGGAACATAGCCCTTTTATGCGGGAAACGAGGTCACATGGTGACCCATATGTCCACGGGCTTGGCAGTTAGGGGCTAGGCATGCACTAACCTTCCTACAGTTCACATTGTTTTGTGATTGCACTCGGTGTTAGGTTTTAGCATGATATTGAGCATGTGAGCTAGGTTGGACGCATAGAGGTGCATTTTGGCGAACCAGAGACAACAAGCTTGAAGGAGGGAAATGGAAGGAAGCCTAACTTCTTCATTTTTTGGCCAAAAGAGATGCCGAAAAATCCCAGCTAGGGGTTTTTGGATATTATGAATCCATTGGAACTATTCTCAAATCCATTTGAAGACTTCTTTTTCATGTTTTTCACCATTGAAGTTTCAGAGAGCTCTAGGGAGCTTGAAGCCCTCATTGATTGAGGTCATGCTCAGATGAGCCTAAGTCTGTTTTCTGTGATTGAATATTCATTTTTGGCTAATTGTTATGCTTTGAACACATTGGGATAGGTTTCAAATCCATTTGAGGACTTTTACATGTGTTTTTTCCACAAGGAAGCCCAGGGAAGCTTAAGGCCACATGTAGAAGAGGTCATGCCTGGATGAGCCATGATCCGTTTTCAGAGTTTTATTAGTCATTTTTTGGGTTTTTATGTATTCTGAACCCAATGGTACAAACAATATTTCCATTGGAGTTGAGAAGCATCTTGTAAAAGAATATTTGACAAACTAATCCCAAAGAGCCAAGTCCATTGATGGAGGCTCAAGGAGACGTAGCCTAGAGAGGGGTGAACTCCTTTATCATCTTGTTATTGTTGTGAGTTTGCTGGTTATATTTGCTGCAAGATATGTTTATTGTGTATTTATTTAAAACACATATTTAACCATTGAAAGGAAAATTTCCTCACACATAAACATTTAAAAGAAGATGCATAAACTTGACACATAATTTATCTTGCATATTTTAACACATTGAGCAAGGTCCTAAAGAGTTTATTTTAATGAAATAGAGGGTGCTTGCATAGCATAACAAGTCAGCCCACTATTTTATCCTAGGTAAGGGGTACTTGTTCTTAATAGTCATTTTTTTCAATTGTCTATAATCGATACATAGTCTTAGGGTACCATCTTTCTTTTTCACAAAGTGGATTGGTGCTCCCCATGGTGATAAACTCGGTATGATATACTCTTTGTCCATCAATTCCTATAACTGTATTTTTAATTCTGTCAATTTGGGAAAACTCATCCAGTAAGGTGATTTAGAGATAGGGGTTGAACCAGGTAGCAGGTCTATAGAAAAATCTGTTTCCCTCCTAGGGGGTAATTAAGGTATTTCATCAACAAACACGTCTTTGAATTCACATAAAACAACAAAGTCTTCCAAGTTGGGTTTCTCTTATTTTTCTAATAGGTTTGTTTCTTGGATGGCGTAAAGTTGGCATCCCTTTCTCATGCATTTCTTGAATTGCATTGCTGAAACTTGTCTAGATGATATTGGTTTTTGTATACCTTGGACTATCCTAGCAGTGTCATTTTCGTCTTTATACTTAAGTGTCTTTGCATAACAATCTAGTACTGCTTTGTTCTTTTCTAACCAATCCATTCTGAGAATCACATCATAAGATCCTAGTGGTAGAATGTTCATATTTTCTCTTATGTTTTGACCCTCTAGACTGAACTCACACTCAGAAATAAAGTTAACCAATTTCCTTTTTGTTCATGTTGCTAATTGTACCAACCATGATTTTGCGTGCTTCTTTTTCTTAAGTTTATTTGACTCTACCATACCAGGAGTGATATAACTTAAAGTAGCTCCACGATCAATTAAAACAGATATTCGAGTGTTACTGATTTTACCTTCGATTTCCACCACAGAGGACTGGTGGTCAACTTGTCGGCCATCCACAGTTGCATTTATCCGATGCAGGCTTCTGCCCACATTACCCACCATCGAGGCTTCTTGCAAATCATGCAGAGTAATTCTATTTGCAGAATTTAAATGTGGACAGTTCCTCCTCAGATGAGGTTCTGCACATTCCCAACATTTTAATGGTTCGCTGGGGTTGTCCCCAAACTTCTTCGTTCCCAGACTTACTGGTTTACCATTGCCTTACGTATTCGGATGGTTGGAGTAAAAATATTTTTTCGGAAATCTTTTTGATGCATTTTGATAAGGAATTGGCTAGTATCCCTTCTTTCGTTGGTTCATTCGATCTTGTTTCTTATCCTTCCAGGCTTTGGGAAGCTCTACCCATTGTTTATATTGATCCTAGCACATTTTTGCTTTCTTGAATACTTCACTCAAGGATTTGGGGTTGTCAAACTGTGGTAAACATCTTAAGAATCGTTGGATTTTTACCTTATCCTCCTGGATGTAAGGTAAGAACCGTAGTAATTCCAGGAATTTATTTATAAGGTCCTCCATTGTCATCTGTCCAAGTCTTAACTTGTAAAATTCTTTTGTTTTTCTTTCATAGTAGCTTTTAGATAGGTATTGTTTCTTGAAATATTTCTTAAAGTCATACCATTCCATCTGTTTCTCCTTTAGGCCCTTGGCCAATTTAAGGTCTTGCCACCAAATGATGGACTTCCCTTTCAGATTGTATATGGCCATTCTGACCTTCATATTGCTGGAATAGTTATATATCTGGAAGTATTTTTTGATGTCCAGTAACCATGCATCGACTTCTTCTCTTGTTCTGGATTCTCCATCAAACGTAGTTGGTTTAATTTTCTTGAATTCTCCTTCAAGGTGGTCTACTTGTTTTCTCTTTCTATATGTTTTTGTTTTGTCCTCAGTTGAAGGTGTACCTTCAGATGAACTGTCTCCTTTTTCAGTTTTAGGTCCAAATTTCTTAGAAGCCCTCTTCCTAACTTCTTCGTCGTTATTATCATCCTTTTGGCTTTTCTTTGTCACTATACTATGCAGCAGGACTTCGTTTTTTTCCTGTTTCTCCGGCTGTGATTTCTTCATTTTCTCATTGTCATATTTGAAAACTTGCAGCTCAACAATGAGATTCCTGATCATTTCTAGAACTTCAGTAGATGAGCTTCCGTCACTATTTTGTGTCTGATTTTTAGGAAGTCTTTGTTCAGGGTTTCCATTGATTCTGATTTCCCTGCCATCCTGTGTGGCCATGATTAACTCAAAACATAAAAGGTTTTTTGTTTGTAACAATAAAGGTTTATTAGTTTTTCCTAAGTAAAAATATATGCCAAGAAATTAATGTGGCCCTATTCAAGGCCTAGTGTTGTAAACTTTGTTGGACAACTGAGAGGGGGGGGTGAATCAGTTGTTACCGTGCTTAAACAAATATGCTTCTTTTAAAATATTTACATGACACTCAATGATGATCACAATAATGGGAAATAAACAAAGGCACATTCAACATCAGTCACATATATGAGAAGACAGAGACAGATAATTCCCTAGGAAACCCATACCGGGTAAAAACCTCTTTTTCTTTATATCATAAGTATTATCTACATTGTTTACATTATCATACATATGAGCACCAACTCATTGTGAGGCTACAACCTCTGTTTTTGCAAGCTGCAACTTGTTGAGAGAACCAAATCTCTATTTTCTCTAGCACCCACTAGAAGGAAGCACCAACCCTTGGTTTCTCTAGCACCAACTAGAAGGAAGCACCAACTCCCTAGTTTCTCTAACACCAACTAGAAGGAAGCACCAACTCCCTGGTTTCTCTAGCACCAACTAGAAGGAAGCACCGACTCCCTGTGTTCAAGTACCCACTTGAACCTTTGAGCAGACCAGTCCTCCCTAGCACCTCCCAACCACCCTGAATTATAATTCTTTGTTACTAAAACTTATTACATCGATATAAAATTATTCAATGGCTTACCAGCCCTGTCATTGTTCTGTTACACTGCTCTGCCCTGTCTGCATCAGTGTCTTCTGCACACCTCTATCACTTTCTGTTCTTCGGCCTTTTATTCTCTATGCACCATATCCCTTCAATGCACCATTCCTCGACTGTCTGTTTCTGCTCCCGCATTCTGCCTCCTTGTACACACCTCAATTCTCCTACACAACGACAACAACTTATCTCTTCTTTGTTCAACATTCTTATAGTCTCTTTTGTCTTTGTGCATGCAATATTCATAATGCCTCTTCATTCTCACTCCACGCCAAATTTCTCCACAACTTGAGTGCTCTGTCTGATCATCATCGTGACTCTTCAGCTTCTCTAGTCGTTTTCCACTCGTTCAGCATCACTGTATGTTATACTGAGATTCCTCAGCCTCTCTGGCAGTTTGAGACTCTTCGTCTTCTCTGTGACAATCGAGCTGACCTTCTTTGTTCCAGTTACAAGC
>SNQJ01S0143411.1:17879-29667 GCA_010110895.2 Picea sitchensis
CAGAGGTGCCAAAAACCCTAATATATAAAAACTCCACTTCTATATACCAATCTTCCATGCTTCTCGGGTTGGCCATGATGTTATATGAAATACTGGGAGGTGGATGGCCAAAGATAGAGACATACATTGGTACCATTACCCAGTTGAAAATCTCGTAGACGAATTCTTTGGCTTTAGTCCAGCTCCAGCTCATTAATGGGAACGGTGTCATAAAGAAAATAGCGTCCATGATGTAAGCGGACATGAAGAATGAGGACGCTTTCCCTCTCGCCTTTTGTGCTCGATATTCTGTAATTCGAATGGAGAGACTGTCTGACAACAATTTGGCCCAGTCGAAAGAGAACCCCTCTGCTACTGTGTGCATAAGTGGTACCCATGGGAGAAAGAAGTGAGAGGTTTCCTCCTTCCCATACAGTCTAAAAACCATCATTGCTATATACATGAATTGTGGTACCAACAATCAGATTGAATAAATTCCATTAGTATCGGCCCTGAATTTCGCGGGGTGCGAAACCCAGTCTTTGAGCAGATCGGATAAGCTTTTCCCAAACTGCTCACATTCCTTCTTTTTGAAACCTTCCAAGAATCCAACATTATGAGTAAGGTTTTGTGTGGGAGACAATTTATACATTTCCTATAAATGCTCTGGTCTGAATGTCCCAATTGCCACCTTCTACTTGTTGAAAATTGTCCTAGTCAGGATGTCTACATGGTCCAACGCCCATCTGATCATATCATAATAGGGAAAAAGCCGTGGCCTTGCTTCTATCTTGTGCATCTCCGACTAAGCGACGATTTTGTATTTGGTGGACAAGTCATCTTTCTCATTATCACTGGAATCATCTGGACAATTTATCAGCTCAGATTGCAGAATGTCGGAGACATACGTCCATGTTTTGACAGTGTTGATACTTCTAGGCGAGGTATCTGAAATAATATATGAAACTTGACCTAGACTCTCGACAGCTGCTTTGGATGATTTTCACGGAGCCATGATATTGAACCTTGCAATTAGATCCCCTGTCACAAAAAATGAAAACACAGACAGAGGTTATCTTGGTGAACTTGGCTCTGCGCAAATTAGAAAGAAATCTAAGATAATGACTAAAACCTTTTCTCTTTGAGCACTTAAGTCTGTGCGAGTCCTTGCTAACAAAATGTTTAAATCATTTAATAGAAAGATTTATAAATAAAACGAGATCTTACTATCAGTGACCTCACTAAATTTCTTAATAAATGCCATAAAAGTTTGATAATTCCCGATTCGAGAGGATCACAACAATGTTTAATTCTCGATCCGTAGGCCGTATGGGTTGAAGGTCGTTTAAGGTGTTAATTAATTCAGTTCAAGATTCTATTAATTTTGTTTAGTCCTTAATCCCTTTTTCGGAGTTTGCAGTATCGGATGATTTTACTCCTAGTCGTTGAATCCGTGAACCCCGAAATTGCGATATTGCGATTCGATTGATTAACTGTGATTTGACTTAAGATTTGAATTAACCCCGATTAATTAACGAAAATCGTGACTTCGGGGATCGGATTTATAAATGTGTTGTTTATGGGGTAACAACCGTCGAGTCGCGAAATCGCGACGAAGATTAAATATGGCTTAAAAGTCATTATTCTTGTTGTTAACAAGTTTTAACTTAAACTAATCTCGCAACTTTGTGTGTCGGGTATTCGAAGGGCGTTCGAGGTGTGACTCCCAAAACGTGAGAGAACGATGTATCAAAGGTGATAATCCATGTTTAAAGGTTTAAAAATCACGATTAAACTTAATCCAACTTCGCCACTTCGCGTGTCGGGATATCGAGGGTTCAAATATGTGTAACCATGATATATACGAAATCATGAAATCCGACTTTTTAGGCTTAGATGTATCGTCTCAATACTTAGAAAAAGGTGGCTCTGACCTTTGATGACTAGATTATTAAAAAAAAAAAAAGTGTTCCAACACTCAGAAATAAATTGTATCTTCTGAGGATGAGTGATGGCAGTTCGGTGAATGAGCATTTAAATGCGTTTAATACCTTGTTAAGCTAGTTATCATCCATGGATATTAATATCACTGATGAGGAGAAGTGTATCATCCTATTATGTTATTTTCCAGACTCCTGGGATAGCTTAGTCATGGCTATTGGGAGTAACACAACCACACTAGCGTTAGAGGACTGGGTTGCTTCTCTGCTGTCGGAATAAATGAGAAGGAATAAAGATGCTCTGGTAGTGAGAGGTCGACCAATAGATAGAGATAAAGGAAGATTCTCCAGTATAAATTTTAAGTCGAAGGGTAGATCTAAATCCCTGGTGCAGTCGATGCGAATATGTTGGAAATGAGGTAAAGATGGGCATTATAAAAAGGACTGTAAGTCGAAGACAAAAAAAGTCAGTGATGGATCCGAAGAGAAGTAGTCGACTGAGAGAAACACAAACTCAGACAAGGGAGGTGATGTGTACCTAGCGTCAACTAGTACACAGTCGAATCAAGATGTTTGGTTGATCGACTCAAGAGCATCCTATCATATGACACCATATAAAGAATGGTTATGTGAATATGAAATATATGATGAAGGTGATGTGTTCTTGGGGGAGGACTTGAAAACTAAAACTTTTGGACGAGGAAGATTCCCACTGAAACTGCAATATGGGAGGAAAAGGACCCGTTTAGGTATGCTACACATTCCAAGTTTGACAAGAAACCTGATATCTGTCAGCAAGATGAGTGATGTAGGTGTGCATACTCTGTTTCAAAAGGATATATGCAAGATGGTCAGAGGTGCAATGGTATTAATGAAGGGAGTTTGGATTGGTACCATGTACAAGCTATTAGGGAATGTAGACTCGACTAGATGCAACAACATCATTGCTCCTGAAATCAAATTGACTGCGACTCGACTCAACTCGAGATAAGTCGGTTCAAATCGACTCGACAAGACATGATGAAATCGACCCGACCAGGCTATGGAATGAGAGGATGGGACACATTAGAGAAAAGGGACTTCTATATATGCAAAGCAAAGGTATGGTCGAAGGTTTTCCTGAATGTGGTTTAGAAGTCAAATTTTGTGAACATTTCATATATGAAAAACAAAGTCGGGTGAGGTTCCCATCTAGAGAGACAAGGGAAAATAGGATTCTAGAACCGGTGCATAGTGATGTGTATGGCCTGGTTATAGTTCCTTCACTTGGTGGATCCATGTATTATGTCTCCTTCATAGATGATTTTTCCAAGATGACATGGATATATTTCCTGAGGAAGAAATCATAGGTTTTCGAGAGATTTAAGGAGTTTAAAGCTCTCATGGAAAACCAGACAGAGAAGAGGATTAAAGTGTTGAGAACTGACAATGGTGGTGAATTCTGTGGAAATGAAATTGATCATTTCCTTAATCAATGTGGAATAGCATGAAAAAATACCACACCATATACCCCACAACAAAATGGATTTTCTGAGAGAATGAACAAAACATTGACGGATAAGGAAAGGAGCATGTTCAGTGGTGTTGGGCTCGCACAAGAATTCCGGGAAGAGGCATTTGAAACTGAAAGATATATGGTGAATATGTCTCCTTCATCGACACTAGTCGACATGAATCCAAATGAGGTATGGTTTGGTAAGAATCCTTCAGTGGCACATCTCAAAGTATTTGGCTGTGATGCATTTATGCATGTTTTTAAGGAAAAGAGGAGAAAGTTAGACAAGAAGGTAGTCAAATGTATTTTCATTGGATACAAAGAAGGGATGAAAATATATAAGCTCTGGGATCCTACATCAAGGATAACAATGTATAGTCAAGATGTGGTGTTCATAGAATTCAGAGGTAAATTCGATCCTGAGGAAGCTGTTTAGAACGAGAATAATCCTCATACAGTGCGGTTTGAACTAAGGAACAAAGGAGATGATTTATATGAGTCGATTGAATCTGAGGAAGAGGTGGAACAACTAAAGGATAAGAAAACCAATCGAAAGGTATAGGCTGCCCGACTTCCATTTTGCATTCATGTTAACTTCCATCGATGATGAGCCCAAGTCGGTCGGTGACGCAGTCGAATCAACATAGGGTAAACTATGGAAGCGTTCCATGATCGAAGAGATGGAATCCATGTACACGAATGAGACATGGGATTTAGTCAAGTTACTTAGTGGAAGAAAGCTCGTTGGTAGAAAGTGGGTGTTCAAGAAGAAGATGAATGTCACATGACAAGTCGAGAAGTTCAAATCTCTACTAGTAGAGAAAGGATATTCCCAAGTCGAGGGAATCGACTTGGGTGAGATTTTTTCCCTTGTTACAAAACTAACTTCCATTAGAGTACTAATGTCTCTGGATGCAACATTCGATCTGGAGATAGAACAGATGGATGTGAAGATAAAATTCCTACATGGGGACCTGGAAGAAGAAATCTACATGAAATAGCCTGAAGAATTTGTAGTAAAGGGAAAGCAAGAGTTGGTGTGCAAAATCAAAATATTCCTTTATGATCTAAATAAATCACCAAGGATGTGGTATCATAAGTTTAACACCTACATCCTTAGTTTGGGATTTGTGAGAAGCAAAGTTGATCNGATCACTACATATATTCCAAGGAAGAAGGTGGGTGTTTCATATATGTAGTTGTGTATGTCGATGACATGTTGCTGATTGGAAACATGGACACAATAAAGGATGTGAAGAAGAAGCTATACTCCAAGTTTGACATGAAGGATATCGATGCAACTAACTTCATTATGGGAATGGAGATTAAGAGAGATCAAGCCACTAGAAATATCTGGTTGAATCAGACGAGGTACATTGAAACAATTCTGAAATGATTCAACATGTAGGATTGTAAACCAATGAAGGTGCCAATTCTTGTGGGATGGATTACTGTTGAACAATGTCCAAAGACACAGGAACAAATATAGGACATGGCACATGTTCCCTATGCAAGTGAGGTTGGTAGTCTAATGCATGTGATGGTATGCACTCAACCAGACATTGCCCATGTAGTGGGAGTGTTAATAAGGTACATGTTGACACCTGGAAAGGAGAACTGGAAAACTATCAAGAGAGTATTCAAGTATTTGTGTGGCATGAAAGACTATGATATATGCTACCAAGGAAAATTTTGAGGTGACAATGGTATATTATATGTACATGTCTTTGTCGACGCCAAATGGGAT
Organism: Picea sitchensis; assembly: GCA_010110895.2. NCBI lineage: Eukaryota > Viridiplantae > Streptophyta > Pinopsida > Pinales > Pinaceae > Picea > Picea sitchensis. The sequence continues at coordinate 23,041 of SNQJ01S0143411.1, forward strand.
AGAGATCTGGATCGACGGAGGTCGACCAACATATATGTCTTCAATATTTTTTGTGGAGAGATAAGATGGATGAGTAAGCAACATGCAATTGTATCCTTTTCAACAAAAAAAATTGAATACATGGCGACCACTCATCGAAGAAAAGAAGTGGTATGGATTCAAAGGTTGTGTTCAGGAATTAGGTTTAAGAAGAGAGCTATGAAGGTAAGTTGCAATAGTCAACGTGCAATATTTCTAGCAAAGAAACCTGCTTATCATTCAAACACTAAGCACATTGATGTACAATACCATTTCATAAGAGACATGGTGGAAGGTAACAAGGTTCTAGTAGAGAAAGTAGATACGTTGGAAAACATAGCAGACTCGTTGACCAAGTCTGTGAGTGATGTGAAGTTCTATTGGTGCAGAGAGGCAATGGGCATTGCTACCCTAGGTCTATGAACAAAAGTTCAGGAATCTCCTCTTTCAACAAATAAGACAACAAGTGGGAGAATTTTGGGTTGTTATATTCTTTGCAGTGAAAGTCTAGTCGAAGTGAATCAACTGATGGTTGAAGTCGAGGTGGATCGAAGACAAGTCAAAGTCGAGGTGGATCGACAACAGGTCAAAGTTGAGGTGGATCAATGACAGGTCAAAGTCGAGGTGGATCGACAACAAGTCAAAGGTCGAGGGAGTCGATCGGGTAAAGTCGAAGTCAAATATATTGACAACAAGTCAACCAACAATAGGTCGAAGTGTGAGTGTGAGACAACTGACTAGAGACCGAATGAAGGCTAACTGGTAAAACTGACTTGGAGTCGACTGTAACAGAATCTCGAGATTTGTAGCCAATGATATGCATGGATCTATAACCATTTTTGGGCACCAATATTTAGAGTTTTGCCTATTGTAAAGCCTATAAATAGGCGTTTTGTAAGGCCATAAAGGATGTTGTTGTAAGGTAATCGTAAAATCCACTTTTGCAGGTTAATGCATGTGTAAGTGTAGGTTGTTGGTCATGCACATGTAAGCATAATTGGCTACATAATTGTTCTTTCATGTGCAAGAGGGTATGATGTCGATTGTGTCTTAGTTGTGGACCAAGGTTAGACATGTAACCTTTTATTTTGATTGAGTAAGACAACAAGTGAGAAGAACGCTCAAAGGAATGTTGGTTTTCCTGGTTAAGGGTTTCTAGGGTAAAATATCGGTGTACTTTGTGATTGCTTGTGTCAATTTCATTCTTGATTAAATTATTCTTCTCCTCTGCTAGGATTAGTGTGGAAGTGTCTTTCATCTCCTGACAATATTGAAGTCCTTTTTCTCCAATATGTCCCATCCTCTCATGCCATAGCATGGATGGGTCAAGTTTATGATGACTTGTCAAGTCATATTGAATTGAATCATCGCAGGTCAATTCAATTCGAGTTGACTTCAGGAACAACAATGTTGTTGCATCCAGTCGAGTAGAAATTCCCTAATAACCTGTATAGGGTTCCAATTTGAACTCTTTTCATTAATACCATCGCACCTTTGACCATCTTGCATGTATCCTTCTGAAATAGAGTGTGCACCCCTGCATCACTCATATTGCTGACAGTTATCAGGTTTCTTGCAAAACTCAGAATGTGTAGCACACCTAGAAGGGCTCTACTCCTCCCATCCTGTAGTATCAATCAAACTCTTCCTCATCCAACAATTTTGGTTGTTGAGTCATCCCCCAATAACACATCTCCTCCTTCATATCGTTCATATTCGTAGAACCATTCTCTATGTGGTGTCATATGATAGGATTCTACTGATTTGATCAACCAAACATCTTGATCCGACTGTGTACTAGTTGACACCAGGTACACATTGCCTCCCATATCTGGAGTCGTCTTTCTCTTAGTCGACTTATTCTCATCGAATCCTGTATTTAATTCCATTGCCTTTGAATTGCAGTCCCTTTTGTAATTCCCATCTTTACTGCATTTCCAACATCTTCTCGTCAACTGAACATGGGATTTAGATCTACCCTTCGACTAATACTTTCTACCAGAGAATTTTCCTTTATCTCTATGAACCGGTCGACCTCTCACTACTAATGCATCTTTGGTCAATCCTTCCATGTTCTACCTTCTCATTTATTCTAACATTAGAGATGCAACCACGTATTTTAGCGCTATTGTGGTTGAATTTCTCCCTATAGTCACAACTAAGCTATCCCAAGAGTCTGGTAAAGAACATAATAGGCTAACACATTTCTCCTCAGTGATTTTAATATCCACAAAAGATAATTGTCTTATAATGGTATTAAACACATTTAAATGCTCAATCACTGAACTTCCCTCACTCATCCTCAGAAGATACAGTTTCTTCTTGAGAAACAACTTATTTACCAGAGATTTCGATTGGTACAAGCTCCCCAACTTGTCCCACAATTTCTTGGTCGAATCTTCACTTGAGACATTCAACAGTATCAAATCTGCAAGACAAAGTTGAATCATACTCCTTTCCCTTCTCTCGATTTTACCCCATTCTTTCGTCGACATAAATGTTAGAATCATACCTGGACAGATTGTTTCCCATTGTTCTTGATCTACAAGGAGATATTCAATTTTAAGCTTCCAAAGCTCAAAATTATGGCCATTGAATTTTTCAATCTCTATTCTCGAGCTGCTTATCATTATTTAACACAATATTTAAATATTTTTGACTTACGACTCTTATTGAACCTAGGGTTTAGCTCAGATCCAATATTGTTAAACCTTGCTTTGATACCACATGTTAGGAAATAAGGAACACTTGCACACTAAACATAGCAAAAGAGAGGAAGATTGATTTAAACAAGAAAGTAAATAACAAAGCAAACACACAGTACACAAAGATTTTTCCCTGGAAACCCAAACAAGAAAACCAACATTTCTTGAGCATTCTGATCTCTTGTTGTCTTATTCATTTAAAATAAAAGGTTACATACCTAACCTTGGTCTACACCTAAGACACAATCGACATCATACCTTCTTGCTTTACACAAGAAAAACCCTAAAGCCAATTCGTCTTACATCTGCATGACCAACAACCTGTATGATTATTCATAAGCGATTATCCTTTACAACATTACAACATGCCTTCTTTATAGGCTTTATAGTAGGCAAAACCCTAAATAAAAGGTGCACAAAGACAATTACAAATCCGCGCAGACCATTGGCTACAAATCCTGCAAATTTCAGGATTTTGTTACAATCGACTACCAATTCGGATTACCAATCGACCATCATTTGGTCTTTAGTCGGTTGCCACACACCCGCCTTTTGAAATCTTATCAGTTGACCTCTTCAACTTGTTGTCGATGTCTTCGAATTTTAATTTACCCGGTCAAACCACCTCGACCATCGACTTTCTATCGATGTCTCCGACTTCGAATTTACCCAGTGGGACCACCTCGACCTTCGACTTGTTGTCGATTCCTTCGAATTCGACTGTCAGTCAATCCACCTCAACTAGAATTTAACTGAAAATAATATAAAAACCCAACAACATATCGTCTTGTGGTTCCCTATTATTGTTCGTGAAGAAGAAGGATGGTACGCTGAGGCTTTGTATTGAATTTAGGCAGTTTAACAAGGTAACTATAAAGAACAAGTATCGTTTGCCAAGGATAGATGACCTCTTTGATAAACTAGAAGGTGCACAGATATTTTCAAAGATCGATCGCATATATGGATATCACTAGGTGAGAATTAAATAAGAAGACATCAACAAGACTACCTTCAGAACAAGGTATGGGAATTATGAGTTCACAATGGTGCCATTTGGGTTGTCAAATACACCAGTTGCCTTCATGTGTCTGATGAATTGAGTTTTCAGAGAGTATTTAGATAATTTTGTCAATGTATTTCTAGATGACATAGTTATTTACTCAAAGTTTGAAGAAGAGCACAAACAACACTTGAGGATGGTGCTACAAGTATTGAGGGAGCATCAACTTTATGCAAGGTTAAGCAAGTGCTCATTTTATCAATGAAAAATTCATTATTTGAGTCATATCATTTCCAAGGACGGAATAGTTGTGGATCCATAAAATATAAAATCCATTGAAGAATGGCCATCACCAAGAAATGTCGCAAAGGTAAGGTACATTATGGGACTTGCATGTTATTACATGTTAGAAAAACAGGATCGCAGAGCAATAAAATAAAACAAATGCGGAAATAAAACACAAAAGATACACAAACAATATAGACACAGATATACGCGGTTCATCCAGTGTGGGCTACGTCCACCAGATAAATTGCCATGTCCTTCCTTTATTATTATCCAACAGATGAAGGGATACAACCTACAACACACCCGTTGTAACTTCCTCTTCTTTCTCTCACAGTCTCTTCACTAGAAATACAATATTCGAAATGATACATAGCCACAATACATTTCCCTCGTAAAATAGGGTTTTCTTCTAGGGTAAAAAAACCTAACATAACTTCTACCGTCAGATCTGCGACCTTATAATGAACGGTCCATGTTTACTATGAAATTGCAATAGACATTTACAAGGCAATTTTTCCTTCGAGGGCTTTGTCCCCGAACCCCTGCTTGCCCCTGGACCCTGCAAAGGTGGTAACCCCCCTCTACACTCCCCTGTGTGGAGTGTACATTCTTCCGGGGTGTAAAGTTTTCATGGGGTATAAACATGACTAAAAACAAATACCTCTGAATCAGGAATATAATCAGGCTCCACAACCAACAATTTCCCATTTGGAGACCAATCTCAACAACTCCATCGCTGTTGTATCTGTTGGACTATGAACCTTCTTGGACCTGACAAATTTCTCATCTTCACCTTTATGCTTGAAGACCAATTGAAACTGAGAAGGAACTCAGTTTCTCCTTGGTTACTCCCTTAGTTAATATGTTTGCGGGATTCTGGCTAGTGTGCATTTTTTCCAACTTCAAATGTCCATCTTCCAAGATGGATCGTATGAAATGGTACTTGAGTTATATATTCTTAGTCTTCGAATGTAAGGTTGAGTTCGTTGCAAGATGAATGACACTCTCACTATCAAAATACAACCTACTATTCTCCTGATTCTTTCCCAAATCCTCCATAAACCTCTGTAACCAAATCATCTCTTTACTAGCCTCTGTAGAAACAACATACTCTGCCTCTATTGTTGAAAGTGCAAAAATCTTTTGCAGTTTCGAAATCCAACTTACTATTGTTCCACCTATAGTAAAAGCATACCCTTTGGTGCTCCTCCTGCTATCTTTATCACCTGCCATATATGAATAAACATAACCCTGTAGAACAGTGTCTGAACCTCCAAAACATAATGCATGAGTAGCAGTACCTCTCAAATACCCGAGAATCCACTTTATTTCCTCCCAATGTTCTTTACTTGGATTGTTCCTATACCTACTCACAACTCCCACTACATGTGCAATATCCGGTCTTGTGCAAACCATCACATAAATCAAGCTGGCAACTGCTGATGAATAAGGGACCCTGGACATGTATTATATCTCTTGTTGTGTATTGGAACACATTTCCTTATTTAATTTGAAATGGCTTGCCAAATGTCTACTAACGGGTTTTTCATTATGCATTCTAAACCTTTCCAACACCTTCTCTATATACTCACCCTGAGACAATTCCAATTTGTGATTTTTCATGTCTCTTGTTATTCTCATACCAAGGATTTTCTTTGCAGCACCCAGATCCTTCATTGCAAATGAATTAGCTAATTTCTTCTTGAGCACATTTATATATTTCATATTAGACCCTACAACAAGCCTGTCATATGCATACAATAGCAAGATAATATAGCTTCCATTTTCTAGCCTTTTAAAATAGCCACAATGATCAAAATGACATATGATATAACCTTGTTCTGTTATAAACCTGTCAAACTTCAAATACCATTGCCTTGGAGATTTCTTTAGGACATACAAGCTCTTCTTCAACTTGCATACCAAATTTTCCTTCCCTTTGACCTCATACCCCTGTGGTTGTTTCATATAAATCTCTTCCTCCAAATCCACATGGAAAAAAGTTGTTTTTACATCTAACTGTTCAAGATGCAAATATTCTACTTCCATAAGACTTAAAATAGTCCTAATTAAAATCATTTTAACAACAAGAGAAAATATTTCATCAAAATCTATACCTTTCTTTGTGCAAACCCCTTTACAACAAGTCTAGCCTTGTACCACTTTTTTCCTCCATCTTCTTCCTTCAACTTGTAAACCCATTTATTTTGCAATGATATTTTTACTGTAGGTAACTGAACCAAGTCCCAAGTTTGGTTATTTACCAAGGAATCCATTTCCTCTTTCATGCCTTGCTCCCATTTCTTTTTAGTGTCTACCTACATTACCTCTTCATAACATTCGGGTTCACCGGAATCTGTCAACAATAAATAATACAATGAAGGAGAGTATCATTCATGGGGTCTACTTAACTTGGTAGATATTCTAACAACACTTGTAAGAGTTTGAGGTACTTGTTGATCATGTTGTTGTACATTATTATTTTTTGGTACCTTTGGAATTTATTTTTCAGTGATATCATCAAGCATTGTGTATTTTTGTTTTTGTTTTTCCTGTTTCTTTTCCTCCAACTGATCTTTGTACATGACCTTCTCATTGAATATGACATCTCTACTC
>SNQJ01S0143411.1:37887-48471 GCA_010110895.2 Picea sitchensis
TATATACACAAACAAAAGGAAACTAGGTCTTTTGTTTTAACATAACGGAGAAAGGACCACCAGTGTTGAACATGACACACCCACCACTCAGAAAAACAAAGTGGAATACTTTTCACACTCAAAGATTTCAATTGTAGATATCCAATTCATGGATGCAAATCTGAATCATCCTCAAAATATAATTGTATTTATACTTACCCTGAAGTTAAAACAAAAGTGGATAACATAGGCAATGACACCAAAGGTAGACACAAACAGTGAAATAATAAGCAAACAATATCACCTTGGAGAGAATTGGTTAAAAAAATAACACATTCATCAGATGGACAAGGGGTTCTAGTATTAAAAAGGGCATTCCTTCCACTCACAGGGCATGTGGAATGGAATAGGAGCCTTGATACTGGATTGTTTTAAATATCCTATTCATAGCCTGGACAAAGACAATACACACCTCATTACTTAACTCAATTGAATGATAAGAAGTTATTCCCATTGCTACAATTAATCACCACACAACACATAAATCTAACTTATGGCATCAACTAGGACTCAAATCCAAATTTAAGAAAAAAATAATTTCCTTATTTATGATAAATGTTTATAAGTTGCACTTAACTATAGGGAACATAATTACAATTGTGTGCTTGTCATAGGTTCAACTATATCATTACCTCAAGGAAATATTTAATGAACAAGTGACCAAAAGAACAAACCCACACAAACATGGTGACAACAACAATTGCAAGGTATTCTTATATGGAACTTAGTATCTAAATCTAGTTAGAAGGAACATGATCAAAGTTATTGGCTTTAGTTAGTTAATGCCCTAGATGAAAAATACAGAGTAATTTTGGAGACAACCAAACACAGTGAAAATGGTATGTTGTTCTAGACATTGCAATAAATCAAATGATATATTAATCGCCCCAAAACTTCCAAGAATGGGGGACTGTGTCAGACTGAATCTATATCTAGCATTAAAATGGTGGGACTGTCTTTGTAATAGTTATGTCAGTCCTAAATTGAGTGCCAAGTTAGTATCTTTAATAACTTTAGGGAGCTATAGAGATTAGGTCTAGAGGTCTTGTGTTAGGCCACTAAGAGTCTAGGATTGCTATGCTTAGGATGTAGGTTAGGTTTAGGGTAGGCCGAGGTATGTAGGGGTAGCCTAAGCTAGGTTAGGAGGTTCGAACCTCTTAGGAGGAGCAAGAAGCATATGAAGAGGATGATGAACCTCAGGGTCACCACATTCAGTGTGTACTACATTGATTTAGGATAGCAACGATGTTGGATAGGGAGACATACCTTGGGGATTGTGCCAACCACCATGCATCCTTAACACTCGTGGAGTCAGCATAACTTTGTCTTCTTAAATTCAAATTTCCTAAAAAAAATCACTGATCTCCACATTCATTACGAAATATCATGATAGTCATAAATCAACCAAAAATCACCTTAAAACAGTCCTTAACAAGATCCATACCTTTGAGTGATGGAGTGCCTCCAATGTTTCTCCTCTCCATCCTGCGATTCATCACATGACTTAATTATATTTCAGAATAGTAATTAAAGATGTAACAACCTCTACAAATTAATGACTAAAGACGAATACCTGAATGAACTTCTCTTCGTTTCAAGAATAAATTATTCTCTACTGAACAGGACCAACCATGTGAAAGTGGAATCTATTTTGGCCCCTCCCCCCCTCTCACATCACTCTCATTTCCCCATACCCAATCTATCTAGATTTTACAACTATAATTAGAAATGACGGTAACATTAAATGTAAGCAAAAATCATTCATCGCCATGTGCTAAAACAAAAGACATGAAAGCAAATAACATTCATGACATGTAGGAAAACAAAATACATTACATATGTACTCATGTAATGTATAAGGAAAGAAAAAAATATGTACTCATATTTGATAAGAAAAAAATAATATGTTAATGAATCCATATAAATTTTAAGAAAATTGGATAAAGAAGAATAATTTCAAGGCTGTAGATGAATTTTTGGATCCATCAAGTGAGGAATAATCCATATCAAGTATGATAGAATTGATGGCTATATTGGATGCATCATGTTGTCGTTGGATGTGAAGAATTCTACTTGTCAGTTACTTTAATTTACCACCTGATCACTTGGTCAATGTGTCATGACACCATTGGATGTGAAGAATGCCAAATTTCAACTATCCTTGTTGCCACCTCATCATCTAGTCCCCATGTCAAGTTTTCATAATTATATGTGAAGAAGGATTAAGCGGCGAAGATGGGTGGATTAGTTATCTCTAGTTACTAATTGGTCCACATGTCATGTTTTCATTGGATGTGAAGAATGCCACTTTTTATTTAGACATGGTTTCCACCTCATCACTTGGTCCATGTGTCACATCATCATTGGATGTGAGGAATGCCACATATTAGTTAGCCTAGGATACCACCTCATCACCTAGTCCATTTGTCATATTGTCATTGAATGTGAAGAAGGGTGTAGGGAAAAAGATGGATGAGATGTATGGAGCATGGTGGATGATCTCTAAGGTGGACAACCATGTGCATGGTTGATGATATCTAATACAAAAAATGATTTTTATAACGTTGGTCTATACATTCCTATATTTTATTGTATAGATTTTATTTGAGGATTGCCTTAATAAGTGTAAAAACTCAACCTTTATGGTGAGTCTATTTTTCGATGAGGCAAAATTTTGCCTCCAATCTACTCATTTTCTCGAAATTCTAGCGATGTGGTTTATCTCAAAATGAGCCAAAACTCTTAATAAAAAAGTTCTATAATCAAAATTCCCATGTCTTTACCTATGTTTGAAATCAGCAATAAGACTTATGAAAAGTCTTAGATTATAAATTCCATTTCCAAGAGCTCATCTAGTGAATTATTTACCTTTTGACCTTATTTTTCTTTTAAAATTTGTTTGAAAGATTACTTGTCTTGCCACAATGATGATTTGGATGGAGATTAAATCATTTTGTCTCCACATGGCCAACTTGATGACAATGATGTCGCTTATCAATAATTGTATCCATATGTATTGTAAGATAGGTGTGTTGAGTTGTTGATTTTCCATTAATAATAAGAGACAAAATGGAAGATTTGATCGTTGTCTCTATTGAAAAAATTAACAAATGAGGTAAATCGAAATGTTGAAGTAGGGCTTGGATGCGATGGAATAGTGGTGAAAAAATATGCCCAAAACCTAGGTTGAGCATGGTTCCCTTTTATTAGTTATCAAATACATGCAAAATTTGAGTGTGCAAAGGTTATACTCACCATTCTTTCCCACAGTCTTGCACCTCCTTTCCCTCGACAGTCTTGAGCCTCCTTTCTCGGTCTGATCTTTCCCTCCTTTCCCTCAGCCTCAAATGTACCTCTCGTGCCTCTTTTCCCTCGATAGTGGTGCCTTAAATAAATCCTGCATTACCAAATTTTGTCTCCTCAAATCGTATGGGTGTAGGCCCTGGACACTCTCACGGCTCCTTTCCCGGTATGATCAGTCTCAGATGACTCGACCCTAGTCGATTAGAGTAAGCAAGAGATGGATGACCCAACCCTCAAATAGAGTAAGCATGAGATAGGTAACAGAGTCTCCTTGCTTTGTCTGCTCGATATCAGATGGGCTTGTTTGCTCGGTCTTGGTCTCAGTCTGCTCAGTCTACTAAGTTTTCTCAGTCTTTCCTTACCAAACCATGTCGCCTTACCAAACCCTGTCTCAGCCTCAAAGCGTATGGTGCGCATGGGTGAAATTGAATTATGTTTCCCCCTTAAAAAAATCCGCCTTAATAATTAAGAAATCTTCCTTACCAAACCCTCTCTCTGCCTCAAAGTGTATGGGTGAAATCGAAGGTTATTTATACATTTTCATATTGAGTAGATTACATATAAAAAAATAAGTAATAATTATTATAATTAAAGGATTTTAGTATTTGTTTTTTTTAATTGTATTAAGAATAGATATTTACTCTTTGATTTTTTATGAAGGGGTAATTTATTTTAGTAATTATCACTATGCAAATTATGAAAATTAGGTGGAAATATGGGAAAATAACCCATACATGAACCAATAGTATTAAGGTCTAACAAGTTGGAAACAATGGCCTAAAGCTCTAACTAAACCTTCTCGAGCTCATGAACCACCATCGACAACACCTAAAAACCATGACACGAGTCCTCTCTAGGGAGTCTTTGGCATCCAATTAGTTGAATATGGGTGGCATTATGAGGTCTTCTTGATCATCATGGATGGGTCTTAGGTTCATGACTATAGTCCACTTGTATGCCAAAGGTCCACTTTAAAGGGTCTTTGTTGTAGTTTAAGGCCTTGATTGTGGCACATTAGATCAATAATATTAATTTAGGGAATAATTCCCTATATTTATCCCCCAAACCATGGTATGAGACCCACCTGTCATGCAAAAAACCTTCTAATGACACCCATATCCCACTCTAAGGATATTTACCTCCTATACAGAGCATGTTTTGTGGTTAATTTGTAGCCTTGTGCATGGCCATTGGTCCCTAGAATATGACATCTAGGTCCTAAATTATTTATATAGAATCACAAAAAAAATCAGAAGATGAAATCAATGCAATTTCTATTCCATATCTAGCTCAAGCACCATGAGCAAGTCCTCAGGTCACCACACAAGACCATGGATGGGTGAAAAAGTTGTCATCAAGAGCCTTGAACAAGTCCTCAAACGAACATAACATAACTTAATTGGCCTTTAAGAGGGATATAGGCATCGTGATTAGGTTTTGTACATTGAAAATGGGTGTAGAGGCATAAACATGGCAAGTTGGAAACAATGGCCTAAAGCCCTAACTAAACATTCTCGAGCTCATGAACCACCATCGAAAACACCTAAAAACCATGACACGAGTCCTCTCTAGGGAGTCTTTGGCATCCAATTAGTTGAATATGGGTGACATTATGCGGTCTTCTTGATCATCATGGATGGGTCTTAGGTTCATGACTATAGTCCACTTGTATGCCAAAGGTCCACTTTAAAGGGTCTATGTTGTGGTTTAAGGTCTTGATTGTGGCACATTAGATCAATACTATTAATCTAGAGAATAATTCCCTATATTTATCCCTTGAACCATGGTATGAAACCCACCTTTCATGCAAAAAACCTTATAATGGAACCCATATCCCACTCTAAGGATATTTACATCCTATAGAGGGCATGTTTTTTGGTTAATTTGTAGCCTTGTGCATGGCCATTGGTCCCTAGAATATGACATATAGGTCCTAAATTATTTATATAGAACCACAAAAAAAATCATAAGATGAAATCAATGCAATTTCTATTCCATATATAGCTCAAACACCATGAGAAATTCCTCAGGTCACCACAAAATACCATGGATGGGTGAACAAGTTGTCATCAAGAGCCTTGAAAAAGTCCTCAAACCAACATAACATAACTTAATTGGCATTTAAGAGGGATATAGGCATCATGATTAGGTTTTGTACATTGAAAATGGGTGTAGAGGAATAAACATGGCAAGTTGGAAACAATGGCCTAAATCCCTAACTAAACCTTCTCGAGCTCATGAACCACCATCTAAAAGCACCTAAAAACCATGACACGAGTCCTCTCTAGGGAGTCTTTGGCATCCAATTAGTTGAATATGGGTGACTATGATGTCTTCTTGATCATCATGGATGGATCTTAGGTTCATGACTACAGTCCACTTGTATGCCAAAGGCCCACTTTAAAGGGTTCTATGCTGTGGTTTAAGGCCTTGATTGTGTCACATTAGATCAATAATATTAATATAGGGAATAATTCCCTAGATTTCTCCCCCGAACCATGGTATGAGACCCACCTGTCATGCAAAAAACCTTCTAATGGAACCCATATCCCACTCTAAGGATATTGACCTCCTATAGAGGGCATGTTTTGTAGTTAATTTGTAGCCTTGTGCATGGCCATTGGTCCCTAGAATATGACATCTAGGTCCTAAATTATTTATATAAAGCCACAAAAAAGTTCATAAGAGTCATGTGAAACCATTGAAACAATAAACACAACCATATCATGTGCAACCATGAACCTAAGACCCATCATCTGCAACCATTGAAACAATAAAAACAACCATATCCATGGCTTCTCGGGGTATTTTTTAAATGGGTGATTGGAAATGTTGAAGTAATTTAAGGAAGGTTTACATACTAATTAAAATTATTTTATTTAATAATCGGTTCATCATCTTGATGATGACCTTCTATCATGATTTTATAATTGGAAATATGCTTATATGTTTTGAAAAGAGAGGGATTGAATCCTCATAGATTCAAGGACACGAAACATATATAATTTTTTAGAAAGTATAATTGATATAGATATATGAAGAAAAAAACCTAAGAGTAAGTGTTTGTAATAAAGAATGAAGGATACAAGGAATGTTTTCCATAGCCTTTCTTTTAAGCATCTATAACATCATGGTATGACATCACGATGACCACTTTGATGTCACATCCTTATCAGAATCAGATATGTTAGTTTCATGAAGTCACTTCATTCCCCTAGAGGGGCATCAGGTACAATTTTCATATTTGAGAAGGAAAACCCAATATCAATGGCCTCTACTCCATCCTTCGAGGGAGGACAAGGTTCCCTAATCAACTCTTCTAGGAAGACTATATAAAATTTTGTTTGAGTCAATGGTTGTTGATTTTCCTTAGCAAGAGAAACTTCATCATCTCACATTGGTTGCTTAGGAAAATTCCAATTTTTTTATTTGGATTTGGTCCCTTTTTCCCTTGAAGGATGAGCTCGTTCATGAGGATAAATATCGTGTATATGTCCCGTAAGTTGATGAATTCAACACTAGAATGTTGTGTTCTCATAATTCAATACCTGAATCCACCTAAAAATTTCATTTGAGGGTCATTTTATCTTGAAGACTATTACTCGGGTCTATTTCAACATATAAGATGTAGGTGTATGTACACAATCTCGTTATAAATTTCCAAAATTGATTTTATGTAACTGCTGAAAGTATTCTCAATATCCTCAAAAATTGATATATACCAAGAATGAAATGGAAAATTTGGGAGGTTTACCCAAAGTGTCATTCTAGTAATTGACATAGAGTTAGGATCAAAATTTGGAAATCAAGGAGATATAAAAAAACCCTCTCTTCCCCAAAACCAGGGACCCTACTCTAAAGCTTGCTTATAAGCAGCATGGTCGAAAATATGAATTAAAAAAACACCTTTGGAGTAGAGAGGAATCTCATAATTCTTTTTCCATGTTGAGTGGATCCATTGGCACAACACCGATGAAGGAGGCCAATAACCATTAAACCATTAAATATGCTCCTTAAAGGACATGTGTTTTGAAGTTGAAAGCACCTCGTGTTATAACATTATTTGGTTACCAATGACCATGGATTCCTTGTTGCCCAAGATATTATCCATTGAATATCTTTGATCCACACGAAACATATGTTAAATTGTTTTTTTCCTCATACCCACATTCTTTCTTTGAGAAATGCACTGATACCCATGTGTTTCCTTTAAGAAAGGCAGGGTGTCTTCCAAAAATTGTAAAAAGTAAAAAATGAGCATTAATTATGCACTCCTAAGTGGGGTTTATGAGATCCATGCAACTGTACAACCCTAATTATTATTGCCAACAAACTTAACCAACTTGTGATAGTATAAATTGGGTTCAAATGTTGGAGAAAGGAAACCAACCATTCTAGTACCCTTATGCTAGAGCATTATCTTGACAATTTAGCCTTGGATTTTTATGACTAGTTCCTTTTGTAGAAACCCTTGTTTTTTGGATTGAATCTCTTTCTTAGACTCTAGGATATAAATCCTTGTTGATTTTCCAATGCACATATGGCAAGGAGTTTGAAGCGGAGTTGAAGTCTATATGTAGTCCAAGTAGGAGGAACCTGAACTCTACTGACAAAGATTATTTACATTCGTCTCTCTTGGGACGATATCAAATGATGCTTGGATTCACTTCATATTTGGTTTATCAACTTGAAATTAAAATTTGATACTTTGCAAGCTAGTTGGACCTTGATTCAAATACAAATACAAAATTTGGAATCATTAACATATCTACTAGAACATATGAAAAATAGGGTTTATGGTTTCCATGATGATATGATGATGGAAGAAAGTGGGTGTGTGAGTGAAATTTGAGTCCATAAACCCTCCCATATCGTTAAGGCATGCAAATAGTCTATCCAGGTCAAATTTAAATGCATACAGATACAGTTTGAAAAAATTTCAACGTTGGCCCCATTCACATGTCACTGTTGCTCGCCTCTAGTATTTTTATGGTGTTGATTAAGCAATCAGAGAAAAAGAGGGATTTTTCATCACAACTATGACACAGATACATTGTATATACATTAATGTAGAATATGAAAGAAAAATGAAGAAATACTGACGAAAACTTAAAACTTGCGTCAACCAAATTGTGTACTTTGAAAGACAATTAGGTTTTATGGTTTACATGATGAATTGATGATGGAAGAAAGTGGGCATGTCAGTCAAAATTGAGTCTAGAAACCCTCCCATATCGTTAAGGCATGCAAATATTCTATCCATGAAATTTTTTAGTGCATACATAAACTGTTTGAAAAAATTTCAATGTTGGCCCCATTCACAGGTCATTGTTGCTGGTGTCTAGTCCTAGTACAATTTCCATTCCGTGTTCCTTGTTCCTCGTTCCTTGTTCCTTGTTCCTTGGTGTAGTCCCCAAGATCCATTATTTTTGTACAAAACATACTAATGGCATAAAATGTCTCACACAAAGACCAAATTAATATCTGCTACATAAGTCTTTTGTGTTTTTTCAAGGACTATGTAACGAATCTCAATTCTAAGAAGATTCAAATAGGACCTAAGAACCTTAAGTTA
This sequence comes from Picea sitchensis, assembly GCA_010110895.2. NCBI lineage: Eukaryota > Viridiplantae > Streptophyta > Pinopsida > Pinales > Pinaceae > Picea > Picea sitchensis. The sequence goes on from SNQJ01S0143411.1 coordinate 46,805, forward strand.
TTTCCTTAACCAAGGGTGACATAACACTATCATTCAATAGTCAAATTGTTACATTTCATTGTCAGACATCATGTGTACTGAGGGTTTGAGCCACCACAAAGGAAACATACAAAGAATATTTGTCTTATGAACAAGATATGGTACTATCCATTTTGAGGTTTGGCATAGAGATTTTTATTATAGACTACACTACATTGCACCATAATATAATACCTACACTCCTTGCAAACCCTATAACACCATTCCAATTAGACACAATATTCTTGCGACGAATTAGCTATACTATCAATGAACTTTTTTCGTCGATAGTATAGCTAATTCATCGTAAGATTATTTACATTTGTCTCTCTTGAAATGATATCAAATGATGCTTGGATTCATTTCATATTTGGTTTATCAACTTGAAATTAAAATTTGATACTTTGCAAGCTAGTTGGACCTTGAGTTAAATACAAATATGAAATTTGGAATCATTAACATATCTACTAGAACATATAAAAAATAGGGTTTATGGTTTCCATGATGATATGATGATGGAAGAAAGTGGTTGTGTGAGTGAAATTTGAGTCCATAAACCCTCTCATATCGTTAAGGCATGCGAATGGTCTTTCCAGGTCAAATTGCAGTGCATACAGATACAGTTTGAAAAAATTTCAATGTTGGCCCCATTCACAGGTCATTGTTGTCGATGTCTAGTCCTAGTACAATTTTTGTTCCTTGTTCCTTGTTCTATGTTCTGCGTTCCTCGTTCCTTGTTCCTTGTTCCCTGTTTCTTGTTCCTCATTCCTTGTTCCTTTTTTTATTTGAGGGGTTTTTCACAAAAGTGCATCATCAACAACTTCTACAACATTTTTATTACATATAAATAATAATATGCAATTCATCTGTCGTTATTTACCTCATATATTTTCCAAGGTCATATATAACTTGTTTTACGTTGTTGGCAAAGATGTAGGACAAAGATAGAGGTAGCACATACTGTAACAAAAAAATGGCACATTAATAAATTTTTGATTTCATATTAACAATATATTTACAAAATTTAAAAATATTACATTGATTCTTACCAATACATAACAAATATACGAAAGAAATTACCTTGATGAAGGTATGCCAATCATGAGTGTTTAACCCGCCAAATTCACCTTTCTTTGTTAATATATTCTTGATGTTTGAATCAAATCCTGTTGGAAATCTAATTTTTCGAATGAGCTCTTTTACGACATTGCTTTCATCTTCTTTAAATAACCATGGGAGGCTATTTCGATCGATTCCATTAGTCCTATTTAAATCAATAATATTTAGCATTGCATGATTGGCTTCTTGAATGTCACTACAGATTTTAGAAATTTTTTCTTTGTCATGCCTTCCATCTAAGATTCTCCCCAACATTTATGTTACGTTCTTTCCGATATGCATTGTGTCGAACAAATGAGCTAGTTGCTCATAGTAGGGCAACCTACTGAATTGTTTAGGGAAACTTTTCATTCCTCATGGAAGAATATCAATGCCTTGACGACCAACTATATGTTACATAAATGAAATTAACACAACAATTGTTAGAATATACACAGTAGACATGAGAATTCAACACAATTAAAAAATGTAATATATTGCATATGATGATGAAGATTGACTTACATTGACGATTTGATCTATTATATTCC
>SNQJ01S0143411.1:48481-68009 GCA_010110895.2 Picea sitchensis
TCAAGTTGACCAACAACATTACAACAGAGAGAAAAAAAAAATGTGTGCCTTCATATAGGGCTTCAATGGCATTTTGAAGGATAGGTTTATCCAAAATATATTCATCATCATTGTCCTCATCATTGTCATCATTATCATCCTGCAAGTTGTCCTCCTCCAAGTTAACATCATCATCATCCATTGGATCATTATAAATGTCTTGGATCAATCTGTTTGTCCCATTATCATCAACTGTATTATTAATATCATCATTGTCCACTAACTCATGGTTGGTCGCTCTAGCGACGAAATTTCCTCGCTATAATGACCAACGTGGAATGTTGGTCGCTAGAGCGACGAACAGTTGGACCCCGAAAAAAAATAGTAAATTTAGTCCAAAAAAAGCAAAAAAATTACGACGAAATTTTAAATCGTCGTAATTTCCACCCAATGTAGTGGTGTTGGGATAAACACGTTACTTCAAGTAATATTGTGCATGTTTTTTTTTAGAGTAGAATATGTGCAATGTATTTTTGGAATAACATTGTTTAGCAGTGAGCTAGATGACGTTACAGTTTGGTATCAAAGAAAGAGTTGTAGTAGCAAGACCTAGCCTTGGTGGTTGGGGACATTACAATAGATCTAGTAAACAAGCTTGGATTGGAGGGTCATAATCATCCTAGCCCCTATGCATCGGGTTGGGTAAACAAGGATGCATAGATCAAGGTAACAAAACAATGCAAGATTAAATTTGTTGTAAGTGTTGATTTTATAAATTAAGTAGAATTGGATGTAGTACAATTGGACATATGCATAGTAGTGTTTCGAGGGATGTTATCTTCATGCAGAGAGAAAACTAGTACTTTCATATCAAGGATGGGAAATCCTTCATCATCAATGAGCACAAAGGAAAATCAAAACTTTCACTGGTAAGTGCCAATCAAGCTAAGAAATTGATTAGTTCTAGCAAGAAATATGTTTTACTTTTTCTAAGAGAAAATCAATCTAGTGAAGATCCATTAAAAGTAAAGACATCCTTGGAAGGGTGTACTAAAGAGTAGAAACATTAGTTGGAGTAATTTCTATAGGAATACACAAGAGTGTTCCAAGATCCTAAAGGGATATCACCTAAGATATAAGTGTAGCACGAAATCTAATTATTTCCATACTACCCCTTCCTGAATATTGGGTTGTATAGACAATCCATTCTAGAAGAAAAATAAGTAAAGAAGAAGTTGCAATAGTTGTTGGATCAGGGTGTGATTAGACCAAGTACCTCACCTTGTGGGTTACCCATCATAATTTTACCCAAGAAGGATGGGACTTGGAGAATGTGTATCAATTATAGGGCATAGAGAAAGATTACGATGAAGAATTGATACCTTTTTCCCGGGATCAATGATCTGTTGGACCAAATACAACATTCCAAGTACTTTACTAAGATGGATTTGAAAGTAAGATATCACCAAGTACAAGTCAAAGAAGAATATACCTATAAGACTACCTTCAAGACAAGGAAAGGTTTGTATGAGTGGTTGTCTATGACATTTGGTTTATGCAGTGCATCAATTACATTTATGCGACTAATGAATGATGTTTTACGCCCTTATCTAGATTCATTTGTTATTTTCTATTTGGATGATATACTATTTTATAGTGATACCTGGTAGGAGCACATCTCACATCTTATGTAGGTGTTATAGACCCTGAAAAGGAACCAATTGTTGGATAATATCAAGAAATGGAGTTTTCTCAGCAGTATTTGGTGTATCTGAGGTATTTGATCAGTGAAGGAAAGATCAAGATAGATCCTACCAAGATGGATTCCATCATGAAATAACGAAGTCCTACAAATGTCACTAAAGTTAGGAATTTTTTTGGGGTAGCACAATACTTGCGGAAGTTCATAGCTTCATTTTTCGATGGTAGTTGCACCACTCCACAACATAGCAACGAGTAATAGGAGTTTCAAGTAGGGGAATGATTAGTTTTTGTAGGGTAAATGAACCCTGTAGGAGTTACCTCCCTTAGGCTCTTCCTAGACCTAAGACATAATAGAGATGCAAACAACAAATTTTCCTAGATCTAACTTATACATGAAAATAATCTAAGAGTTGATGGAATAAAAATGTTTACCTCGTGATCTAAATGTTTTCCTTGCACACTCCTTAGTTTTTATCTCTCTCGAAGACACCCTTCACTCTTACCAACATGTATCTACACACATAGGGACACAAAGAAACCTTTCGCAAGATCAAACAAATCATGTATAAAAGGATAACAGATCTAGTGACATAACATAACAATATCAATTCCCTAAAAAGATTATAACAATTACATACAATCAAGTAAGGAGGAAAATCTTGTACATATTCTGTTAATGGACAAATGGTTTACAACTTACAATCAAGGAAGTTGATGTAGTACTTTCCTAAGTTGCTTTACCAAGTTATGTAATCAAACCACTAGTATAATTTTTCTTTCTCCTTTCTCCCCCCTTTTCCCATGAGAAAACCTCAATATATAGGATAATAGAGATAAGATCAAAGGTTAATCTAGATAGGATCTAGATTCCCAAGATTACAAGATTCTCGAGGTCGAACCATGAAAAATATAAGGTTTAATCTCATCTCATGGGAACAAATCCTAAATAGGGAGTAACAGACCCAGTCACACCCTGCATGCTTGTAGGGAGCGACTGGTTACCCTTTGAAAGAGGATAAGGAGAGACCAAAAAGTTTTGGTCATGGTTTATAAAGGAACAACCCACGACCAGGAAAAATGGGACTACAAACTCAGGGGAAAAGTGGTATAATTTAATGTTTCAGACTGTTAACCTCTAGATGATGACCATCAAGTGATTATGTGGCAAATAACTATATAACAACTCTACAATACTTTGAGTAATGACATGGCACATGGTTCTTAGGAGATATCTTACACTATCCTATAGTGTTGAGCTATCTAGGCATTCAGATTATGGGTAGTATTTCAAAGTACCTCTTTTGGAGGGTGGATTGTAGGTTCGAAAGTTGGTTTCTCTAAAGTGAGAGGGCCATTGGGTGGTGTAGTCGATGGAGGATCCTTAGACGAAGGTTCCCCTTCTTGGAATTCATAGTTCTTTGATCGGATGGATAATGCCAACATATATAGATCACGCCCAAGCACCATGTGCCATGTCAACACTCGAAGTATTGCATAGATTTCATACAGTTGTTTTCCACCTAATCACCTGATGGGCATCATCTAGAGGTTAGAAGTATGAAACATTAAATTATACTACTTTTCCCCTAAGTTTGCAGCTCCTTTTTTTCTGGTCGGTGGTTCTCCCTTTACAACCCGTAACCAAAAATTATTTTCCACTCCTTGCCCTCTTTCAAAGGGAAATCAGTCGCTCCCTGCAAGCATGCAGGGCACAACTAGGTCTATTACTCCCTATTTAGGATTTGTTTTGATGAGACGAGATTAAACCTCATATTTTTTGGGGTTCAAAGGATTTTGATGAGTTGAAAAGAAATATTAGTCAAACACAGTCCTTGCATTACAAAACTTACAAAATTATTTCAAAGTTGAGACATATGCATGTGGGTATGCTATGTGAACATTTTTTATGCAAGGAGGAAGACATGTATGATATCATTCTAAAGTATTTCATGGGGTGGTTCTCAACTACCCTACGTACAATAAGGATATCTATGCCTTGGTATAAGCTTTCAAAAATTGGAAGCACTATTTGATGGGAAAGGAGACCATCATCTACATAGATCACCAAACACTTCAGTATTTGCAAGCCAAGAGTAAGTTATAGAAAACCAAGGACTACAAATGGATGGCGCTCTTATAGAAGTTTCATTTGGTGATAAAGTATAAGAAGAGTAGCACAACCAGATCAGGGGTGACCTATTGATGAAAGATTATGAGATACATAGTCTATGGCTGGGAGGAACATCTGAGTTTTGTGCACAGTTGGTGACTTTCATAAAAGATAAGTGTCTTTATGTGCTTGTCTCATTTTCTATGTTCTTATTTATCTATTTTTGACATGGATTAATTCTTATAAGTTGTCGCATATAATTAATTGTTGTTATTTTGTTTAATATTTCTTTCACATGTAAGTATGGTGCTTATAACCTGTATTTGTAGTTGTGCATGAGTATTGCAAATGTTGATATTTTTTTTGTAAGTTAACCTTACGATTTTGGTATGAGCCTCTGGGAAATGTGGAATGGCCATGCGCGTAGAGAATACTCTTTGTACATTAGAGTTTGAATTTTCTTGTGTGCACTGAGAAGCAGTTTACACACACAAGGATAATTGATTTGGTGTGTGACACCAGGATGGTTGCGTGCACAATAGTGTTGTGTGTTCAATACACTACTGTGCGGTTATTTGAGTTACTTTCCCTGCTTAAAGTTGTGTTAAAAGGAGAAATTTATTTCCACTGATATAAGTTGTGTGGTGCAACTCAAGCTTTGGCTAAGTGCGTTACTTCAAGTAATATTGCGTAGATTCATGTTTAGAGTAGAATCTGCGCAATGCATTTTTAGAATATCATTGTTCAGTAGTGAGTTGGATGACATTATAGTTTGGTATCAAAGCGAGAGTTGTAGTAGCAGGACCCAGCCTGGGTGGTTGGGGATGTTACAGTAGATCTGGTCAACAAGCTTGGATTGGAGGTTCACAATCATCATATCCCCTATGCATTGGGTTGGGTAAACAAGGATGCAGAGATCAAGATAACAAAACAATGCAAGATTAAATTTATTGTAAGTGTTGATTTTATAAATGAAGTAGAATTGGATGCAGTACCATTGGATGTATGCATAGTAGTGTTTGGAAGTCAATACATTTATATGAGGGATCCTATCTTCATGCAGAGAGACAACCAGTACCATCTCATCAAGGATGGGAAATACTTCATCATCAACGAGCACAAATGAAAATCAAAATTTTCACTGGTAAGTGCCAACCAAGTTAAGAAATTGATTAGTTCTAGAAAAAAAATATGTTTTACTTTTTCTAAGATAAAATCAGTCTGCTGAAGAGTCAATAAAAGTAAAGGCATCCCTGAAGGGTGTACTAAAGAGTAGAAACATCATTTGGAGGAGTTTCTATAGGAATACAAAGGAGTGTTCCAAGATCCTAAATGGACACCACCTAAGATATAAGGGGAGCATGAAATCCAATTATTTCCATACTCCCTCTTCCTGAATATTGTGCGATATAGACAATCCATTCTAGAAGCAAAAGAAGTAAAGAAGCAATTGCAATAATTGTTGGATCAGGGTGTGATTCGACCAAGTACCTCACCTTGTGGGTTACCCATTGTAATTTTTTCCAAGAAGGATGGGACTTGGAGAATGTGTATCAATTACAAGGAATCGAGAAAGATTACAATGAAGAATCGATACCTTTTTCCTAGGATCGATGATCTATTGGACCAACTACAACATGCCAAGTACTTCACTAAGCTAGATTTGAAAGTAGGATATCACCAATTACAATTCAAACAAGAAGATACCTATAATATTTCCTTCAAGACAAGGAAAGGTTTGTATGAGTGGTTGGTTATGCCCTTCGGTTTATGCAGTGCACCAATTCCATTTATGTGACTAGTGAATGGTGTTTTGTGCCCTTATCTAGATTCATTTGTTATTGTCTATTTGGATGATATATTGGTTTATAGTGATACCTGGTAGGATCACATCTCACATCGTATGCATGTGTTAGAGACCCTGAAAAAACACTAGTTGTTGGCTAATCTCAAGAAATGTGAGTTTCTCAACAGTCTTTGGTGTATTTGAGGCATGTGATCAGTCAAGGAAAGATCAAGATAGATCCCACCAAGATGGATGCCATCATGAAATAGTGAAGTCCTAAAAATGTCACTAAAGTTAGGAATTTTGTTGGGGTAGCACAATACTTGTGGAAGTTCATAGCTTTATTTTTCGGTAGTAGTTGCACCACCCCACAACATAAAAACGAGTAGTAGGAATTTCCAGTGGGGGAATAATCAATTGTTGTAGGGTAAATGAACCCTGTAGGAGTTACCTCCCTTAGGATCTTCCTAGACCTAAGACAAAATAGAGATGCAAGCAACATATTTTCCTAGATCTAACTTATACATGAAAAGAATTTATGAGTTGATGTAATAAAAAGGTTTACCTGGTGATCTGAATGTTGTCCCTGCACACTCCTTATCTTTTATCTCTCTTGATGATTCCCTTCGCTCTTACCAACATGGATCTGCATGCATAGGGACAAAAATAAACCTTTCAAAAGATTAAACAAATCATGTATAAATGGATAATAGATCTAGTGACATAACATAAGAATATCAATTCCTTACAAAGATTATAACAATTACATACAATCAAGTAAGAAGGAAACTCTTGTACATATTTTGTTAATGGACAAATGGTTTATGACTTACAATCAAGTAAGTTGATGTAGTCCTTTCCCAAGTTCCTTGCCCAAGCTATGTAATCAAACCGCTAGTATAAGTTTTCTTTGTCCTTTCTCCCCCCTTTTCCCACTAAACCATGAATATATAAGATAATAGAGATAATATCAAAGGTTAATCTAGATAGGATATAGATACCCAAGATAACAAGCTTCTCGAGGTCGAACCACGAAAAATACTAGGTTTAATCTCATCTCATGGAAACAAATCCTAAATAAGGAGTAGCAGACCCGATCACACACTACATGCTTGTAGGGAGAAAACAATCACCCTTTGAAAGAGGATAAGGAGTGACCAACACTTTTTGGTCACAGTTTCTAAAGGGAGAACCAACGACCAGGAAAAAGGGACTGCAAACTGAGGGGAAAAGTGGTATAATTTAATGTTTCAGATTGTTAACCTCTAAATGATGCCCGTCAAGTGATTAGGTGGAAAATAAATATATAACATCTCTACAATACTTCAAGTGTTGACATGGCACATGGTTCTTGGGAGATATCTTCCACTATGTTATAATGTTGAGTTGTCCAAGCATTCAGATTATGGGTAGTATTTTGAAGTACCTCTTTTGGAGGATGGATTGCAGGTTCGAAAGCTGGTTTCTCTAAAGTGAGAGGGTCTATGGGTGGTGTAGTCGATGGAGGATCCTTAGACGAAGGTTTCCCTTCTTGGGAGTCATAGTTATTTTATCAGATGGATAGTGCCACCGTAGATAGATCTCGCCCAAGCACCATGTGCCATGTCAACACTCAAAGTATTGTAGAGTTGTTATACAGTTATTTTCCACCTAATCACTTGATGGGCATCATATATAGGTTATCAGTCTGAAATATTAAATTATACTACTTTTCCCCTGAGTTTCGAGTCCCTTTTTTCCTGGTCGTTGGTTTTCCCTTTACAACCCGTTACCAAAAAGTGTTTGTCGTTCCTTTCCCTCTTTCAAAGGGAAATTGGTCGCTCCCTGTAAACATGCAGGGCACAACTAGGTATATTACTCCCTATTTAGGATTTGTTTCCATGAGATGAGATTAAACCTCATATTTTTCATGGTTCGGAGGATTTTGATGAGTTGAAAAGAAAGATTAGTCAAACACCATTCCTTTCATTACCAAACTTACAAAATTCTTTCGAAGTGGAGACATATGCAAGTGGGTATGCTATGGGAGCATTTTTTATGCAAGGAGGAAGATCTGTATGCTATCATTCTAAAGTAGTTCATGTGGTGGTTCTCAACTACCCTACCTACAACAAGGATCTATATGCCTTGGTACAAGCTTTCAAAAAGTGGAAGCACTATCTGATGGGAAAGGAGACCATCATCTACATAGATCATGAAACACTCCAGTATTTGCAGGCCCAGAGTAAGGTACAAAAAACCAAGCACTACAAATGGATGGGGTTCTTATAGAAGTTTCATTTGGTCATAAAGTATAAGAAGACTAGCACAAACAAGTTGGTAGACATGCTTTCATGGCTACACACATCCAATATTACAACTTTGGGAACTCTAATTTACATGGAGCCTTTTACCCATGATGCATACAGAGAGGTATACATAGAAGATGAGGACTTCAAGGAGATGTTTCAGTAGCTACAAGGCTAGAATCATATATAAGAAGGTGACAACAAGGATGACTATCATTTCCATAATGGTCTACTTTACAAGACCGACAAGATTTGTGTTCCTAAAGGTGAATGATTGCAGCTTATCAAAGAGGCTCACAGCTCCAAGGTTGTAGGACATTTTGGTGTTGGGTAGATAGTTTCCAACTTACAAAGGTATGTGTATTGGCCCAGAATGAAAGAATATATAGCATGGGATATTAGAGGATGCATACTTTGTTGTACCAACAAGCCGAGTAACAGGAAGCAAGATATTTACCATCCCTTGCATATACCCATTCGACCTCGGGAAAGTATTTCCATGGATTTTGTGGGAGGTTTACTAACAACCAGGAAGGGACATGACTAACTGTTTGTGGTAGTTGGTAGGTTCAACAAAATTTGCATTCTCATGCCTTGTAAAAATACCATCAAGGGATAGTAAGCAACAAACTTGTTCTTTGAATAGGTCTGAGTGCACTTTGGGATACCAAGGATCGTCATTTTAGGTAAGAACACCTGATTTATTAGTGCCTTCTAGACTACATTGTGGGAGAATATGCTCAAGAGGTATACACCATTCCATCCACAAACATATGGGCATACATAATTAGTCAACATAAATTTGGTGCAGTTTTCGAGGGGTTACAATCAAAAGCATTTGAAGACCTGGGATGAAAATATGATATATATACAACATTGCTACTGGGAAGTCACCTTTTGAAAATTGCTTTGGATATTTTCCAGCTTCACCCTTGGATGTTGTATATGCACAACAAGGAGGAGTGAGGGAGGACCTCAGAGGAGATGCATTAAAGTAATTTTTCTTTTTAGCAAATTAGGCAAATCCATTTGCAAGTATAGAAGACACAGAAGAATTCACAAGAAAAGTATAAGGCTAGACATGACTGACACAAAATTGAGATAACATTCAGAGTGGGAGACAGAGTATGGTAACAACTAAATAAGTAAAGACTACAGGGTACTGGTAAGACGATCAAGGATTTGTGGTATGGTTCTTTTGAGGTATTGGAAAGTGTGGGAGATAACACCTACAGACTCGGTCCACCCTCATACATGCGCATTTACTCAATAATGGATGTGGAAAATCTCAAATTCTATAAGCCTTCCATGTTGGATCAGAAGGAGGAGGAGTTCATACCTTCCATGAATGTCTTAGCACTAGATGTTTAGGAATAGTTGGTAGAGGACATCGTTTTGCAGAAGTGGTCTAGAACTACAAGACATGGAAACATGACCTTTGGCAGAATGGGTTGAAAGGATAACTTATAGGAAAAGCAAAGTGGTACTCTAGGGAGAAGGTAGAGAAAATTTTTCCTCACCTCATCCAATAAATATTTTAGGGACCAAAATCCTCCCAAAATGGGGAGGTATGATCTAGATTCTATCATTATATTATTTTTTATCCATATCGATGCCTTTAGAGTGAAAACAAAATGGAGGAATCAACTTGTAGGTCCATTTTAACGGCAAGTCCTAGTTTGAAAAATTGGGGTCTAGAACATTTCGAGGCCATTTTGAGGCATTAAAAAACATTTTTGGGGGGTTCTAGTGTTGTAATATTATTTCCACACCCTTGACGGTGTTCTACACTCTGAGATATTTCGATAAGTGGGTCAAAGTCCTCAATCAAAGAGTGTATCCAAAGGTTATGCCTCTCACAAGTTGACCTATCATGAAAATAACCATGGTACAAGAGGATGTTATTCCATCCCCCATTACTCATGAATATGGGGCTAGCCACATATTAATTTCAAGAAGATTCTAGAAGGTCCAAAAATCTATCACAATTGAGGGTCGAGGAAGTCAAAACCCTACCCCTAGATGGTTATCAAGAAATGTTAAATACTAGGCCACAAGGAGGAGAAGGGGTTCCATTCTATGTTATTATATTTTGTTCCATAGCAGAGTAGAACAACTGGGAGTGGTAAATTAGAGAGAATAATAGAGGGGGTTAGTGTTCTATAGAAACCTAACAGGCCACAAGTATCAGGTAACTCCATAAAAAGTTCCTTCTCCTTTGTACTTGCATTATTTCCATACTAGAGAAAAGAGAGCAGATAAACCTCACCTTATAGATTGGTTAAACCTCACCTTATAGATTGGTTTTCTCCCATAAGGGTTTCCCAAAGCAAATCTTTGTCTTATTTTTTGGATGGTGTGTGATTGTATTTTATTTTTCTCTATTTTTCGCATTTTATCTATTACATGCATAAGCAGAAAATCAATAACTAAAGGTTCTAGAATTTAAAGGAATTTAAGCTTCATAGTGTAGATTTTAGTTTTATTTATCATATTGGTTGTGACGAATTGTCCTAGTGGAATATCCACGATAGTTTATAGATCACAAATAGTATTACCCTTCTCCAAATATGTTGTTTTCTCTTTTTCCTCATCCTTTTCATCTTTGTCATCTAATGAAAATCGCCAACTTTTTTATTTGGATGTGTCCCTATTCTATGTGGAGGATGAGCTCTGCATGAGGAAAATTATATTGTAGATGTCTTGGAATATGATAGATCCATCACCAAAAAATTGTATTTTCATAATCCAATATGTGAGACCATCCAAATTTTTTCCATTTGAGCATCACTTTGTTCGAAAGTTCCTTACTAAGATCTATCTCAACACAAATATGAGCATATGAGCATAAACCCACTACAACTCTCTTGACATCTATTTTTATGTAACTCTTGAAATAACTCACATTGTCCTCAAAAACTGATAAATACCAAAAACATGATGGAAAATTTAGGTGTTGGACCCACACTAGCATTCTAGTGATGGACATATAATTGATTTGAATTGCAATATAGTTAAGAATTTATTACTAGTTAAGCTATGTAGCATGTCTATGCATGGGAATTAAAATTGTTCTATGGTTCCTACCTGATGGAGACATGAGACCTTGAGATTGAAATCCTCAGTCCCTTGACCCATTAGCAATGGTTTGTCAATATTTGACATCGTTTTACATGATAAAGGAAGTAATAGATAGATTTTGAGACAATGTTGGGTAGCAACACCATGTTTTTAAAAAAACTATCTAAGTTTGATGGTGGTGATTTCTCTCTTTATCATAATTTATGAAACATGAAAAAAATATCTATAAGATGAGTTATGCATTCAATATTTATGCAAACAATAAACTCATACAATTACAACCAAACCACTTTATTATTTTGCAACCATGCAATATAATCTCCAATATTAAAACAAAGGTGAAACTAACTTGCATGTGTGGTTTGTGTTTATTGATTCACTACCTCTAAAGAACATTAATATATGTACATTAAGTTATGTATCAACCTTGCTACAAATTATTCAAACAAAGTTATATATTAACCTTGCTACAAATTATTCAAACAAAGTGTACATAAAGAAAGGAAACCCTAAAAACAAGATCACTTCATTATCCATTACGATCCCATTTTCCTTTGGCCTTTCATCTCACAACCCTTGGCATGGATGGGACAAATCACTAAAAATATCAAATGATAATAACAAATGCAACCACTTTTCACATTCTTTCCATTTGTTCAAACACGAGTGCTTCGAATGGAAATTTCTCTCTTGAAGACATGCTCACTTCATTTGTAAATTGAAAGTAAGATGTTCACATAGCAAGGGTTGAAACTGGTCAAGACTGCTAGAGTTGTCAAATGATAATGCAAGTTATTCCTTTTCAAAATTCTGCAATTAGTATTGAGATGTGAGTTGTCAAAGGATAATGTAAGTTATTCCTTTTCAAAATTCTGCAATTAGTATTGAGATGCATTCGAAGTGATGGCTATTGGTGAAAGCAAACCTTGTTTATTGTTTTCTTCTAAAAATCTACAATATCTACAATATTTCCATTTGGTCATTGAAACCAAACATCAAAATGAAAATGGTATCAAAATGAAGCACATTTTACTAGAGCACATGATTCGTTACTTGTAGCAAAGAAATGATCTAAGGGAGGTGATATCAAAGGTATTCGAGCCTTCAAGAAGGCATGAACTTAATTTGGCTATCAAAGCCATTATGGCAAGCTAGAAATCATTCCTTTAATTCAAATTTATTCAAGTTATTAAAAATTTCAACAAGTTGATTTTTTATCCTCTTTATTTCTTCACTACAAGGAGACTGGTTGACAACTATAATATTTATTTTTAAAATCATTTTTTCACTAGTGATAAAAAACCATGTGTGGAGGAAGGAAATACAGAAATTTGAATCTCTTCAAAGTACAAGATTAATTTAAATCAATTTCATTAAAGGCATAAATAAGGCAATCAATGACAAGATCTAAGTTCAAACTATTTTACGAGAGATTAAAGAAAAAGGAAAAATCATACTAGAACTAGAAAAAATCCTTGAAACAAGGATCAAGTAACTACAAAATCAAGCAATTACTAAGTACCTCATCAAGTGGAAGAACCTACCAATCGAAGAAGTGACATGAGAATACTAGTTCTTCACATAGAAACATCCTCAACTAATCAAGTTTTGAGGGAAACTCTTGTTTGAAGGGTAGTGACATCTTACACCCTATATATTAAGTTATTACATTTCTATTGTTATATCATCATTGTTTGTATTGGTCGGCTAGAACCTTTAATTGTTATTGTACCTTTTGTCTCCTATATATACAAAGGAGACCTAGTTTTAGTGAGCATCTTATCTTGTACATTTGTTATATTGTAAAAGGAGGTTCCCCCCTTGAACATAGATCCCATTCATTTTTCTATCTAATTCTCATGGTGTGGAGTTACTTATCTTTCTATTTCTATGCTATTTGGTTGTTTGTTGCCTAATATCATGCCTCATTCAAGGAAATGGTCACAACACTTAGATTATCTTAACACTAGTATATTCCTTTGGTGTCACAAGTATAATATTTTCTTGAACCCTCTCAAGTGTGTGTTTTGTGTTATGGTTTGGTCAACCTTGGGATTCATCATCTCAAAAGAAGGTACTACTATCAAGCCATCAAAGGAACTCAATCCATTCTTGAGATTCCTCCACCAAAACGTATATGCCAATTGTATAGTATTGAAGGAAAGAAAAAAAAAATACTGGCTTGTTCATGATTATGCTATGTGTGTGATCCGGGAGGATCCAGGAATGCTCAAAGAGGTCCAAGAGAATCCATATTTCTCACAGAGGTCCAGGAGGATCCAAAAAAGCTCAAAATTTTACCATCTCAAATGTTCTCGAAAAGGGCATCATTGCATATAGCTCATCAATAACTTTCCAATGGTGCAAAAATCGTCTCAAATGGAGTTCGCATGCAAAAGATATGGATGGTCAAAGTTCAGGTCAACAGAGAAAAAAGTCAAAGTCAAAAGGATCAAAGGTGACACGTGTCACCATTGCAAGGGTAACATGTGGCACGATCATACAGGCCATACAATGATGACATGGCAACACCCTAAGGTGCCACATGTCACACCGTACATATGACTAGGCAAGGTGACTTGGCATCCGCATGACACAGGTTGACCAATTGTGTGTTGACACGTGACAATGATAGACCAGTGAGAGGCTACGTGTGGTAGAATCCCACTAGCCATTTATAGATAAGGTTATTCAAAATTTTGTTGGGAGTCCAGAGGATCGAATCCGTGACCTCCCATAACCTTACGCTAATGAACTTACCATCATGCCATTGCATTGGTACTTAACCATATTGAGTGCAACTTGTATTTAAAGATGTTTGAAAGTTATATTGGTTGAGAAAATGGTTGAGGGCTAAGCCCTCGACCCTTAGTGCATATGGTTTCCAATGTAACCGTGTGTTATATATGTGGGGTGTTAAACTATATGCCATGAGTTATAATAACTCCAAATTATATATGTTATAAAAAAAAGCGAGGTTCACGGGGATCGAACCCGCAACCTCCTCCTTATATTCCAAACGATTTAACCAATGCACCATTGGCGCCTTATGTTACGAAATTCCACTGAAAATGGAATTAAGTTGCCAAATTTTTCGCATGGGGGTTGGGCCTGCGACCTATATATGGGTGTGTGGATTGAGGTCGACACATAGTTAGAGGTAGGAACATATATCAAGGAGGATTGCATGGATATCGAGGTATAGATGCATCGTTTTGCATGCAAAGAGAAGATTCAAGTCATGGTGTGTCTCGATTTGCATGCCGAGAGGTACTTTGTCCACATATAGGCATGTTTATACTCATTTTTCTCGTTTTATCGAGAGGAGTTTAATGGTGATGCTATTATTGTGCTAATATGTTGTCTTTAGAAATCTTAGTCCAAATTGTCTTTAATGAGTGTCATAGTGCATCGTTTGGCATGTAAAGAGGGTGAATTTGAGCCAGTTCATCATATGGTTGACTTTATAATCATTTTTCTCAGAATTTAGCAGGGCATTCGATGGTAAACTCTAAATTTGAGTTTGAGAAGTGGAATTAAAGAGTGACTTTAAATTGGCTTTGTAAGTCCATGTTGTAATGTAATTTGACTTTTTGAGATTGAGTAATTTTTATTGATGAAAGGGAACTTTGAAGATGAAGGGAATAATGACATCAATGTTGTATAATTAGAGTTCTTTTAATTTCTGCTATGTTAACTCATAATTTTACAAATTAATCATCATTTTATGAGATTTTGGATAATAAGCACATCATATTTTTTTTTTCCTGCAAATCACCTCAATACGATCAAGAATTATTCTGAATCAAGTTAGATGCTAAAATGGGTTTTTAAAGATTAAGATTAGTATCTAAGGATTTTCGGATCAAGGTATCAGAGCTAGTTTTGATGTGCATTTGCAAGTTGTTGATGTGACGAGGTCCAAGACTTAAGTTGGTGAAGGTTTTGAAGACTCTTGTTGAGAGGATAAAATGAGTAAACCTCTCGTGAAGTTAAGTCTACAAAAGAACATTAATCGACATATTCAAAAGGAGAATTCTGAATTAAGGATGTAGCTACGATCTCTAGAGGAGGAGAACCAGAAACTTCAAGATCAATTGATATGTCATGAGAAATTCCATAGAGGTATTTTTCATGATTTGGAAAGGAAGTTTAAAACCAAGGATCGGGTATTGGCACCATCGGCTCCATTCCATGAAGATTTGCAAGTAGAGAATGTCAAGTCTCTTATGCAAGATAAACCAACTCCTCAAAAGGCATGATCGAGAAATATGATTCCTCATATTATTCTTTTTCCCATCAAGATGGAGAATGCTCAAGGATGGCTTAAGCAAGGAGAACTTTAGATGACGAGGTCCTTCATAAGCAATTAGTCCTACCTTCCAGCCTAGGAAAATGTAACATATGAAAGACATCTCCAGAAATAGACGTGCATTCTAAAGAGGGAATGAAGACATTTCCCACTTGTAAGATTGATAAGGATATATGGTCTATGTATCAATGTGTTGCCTGTTGAACTAGTAACCATAATATGGTGAATGTCAAAGAAGACAATCTATGCAAGAAAAGTCATCGAAGAAGAAGGCTAAAGGTAAAGTTCATTTCTCAAAACAAAGGAAAAGGGGGGATGAAAAGAAGGGATCATGGTTCCAAGATGGGAAAAATACACTCTGCTCTTATTGTGGTAAGAGTGGACATACGATCGAGAAGTGTTGGGAACTTTATCCACACTTATGTCTGACGTAAAATTGAAAAGATTTAAAGGCACTTGCCAGAAGACAATGAATAGCCTCGAGCGAAGTTAATAGTCTTGTTGAAATATTTGAGAAAAAATACTTCTTAATGGTGGGTCTTAACAGAGTGACATATGAATACATCAAGGAATGGTTCATTAACAGTGGCCCATCTCGCCACATGACCGGGATGAGATCAATATTCCTGACTTTCTCAGAGATCGACATAGATTTCTATGTAGTATCTGGAAATAACACTAGACAAGCAATAAAAGGGTATGGATATGTAAGATTCTAGCTCGATTCAGGAGGATTTCTGAGAATAGAACATATGTTATATGTTCTATATTTGAAATTAAACCTACTCTTAGTTTCATATTTTGAATATGAAGGATATGCAATAGCATTCCAAAATGGCCAAGTACTTGTGTATTCAAGGGAAGCTACTCAAGACACAACAATAGTGTTTGGCGTTCGCAAGGAGAGGTTATATCAGTTACTGGAAAGACCTATAATCTGGTCTAATGGTTTCTTGGATTCAACATTAGATTTTTTGTTAGATTCAACATCAGTTTCAAAGGCATTTTCAGACTCATAGATAGGAAGCCATGAGATGCCTTCTAGTACTAAAGGAAGGATGAGTCCATGAATAAACCATACATCAAAAGAGATTTCATTATAAATATGTATATTTATAAATTGCAAGCTAATATTTCATATGTAGATACCTTCTAAGTACATTTCTATTGTTGTATTAGAAGGCTTGTAAGCTACTCATTGTATATGTGAAGAGTGAGAGGAATTATGTAATGGATCAATATATAGCCACCTTACATATTGTTTAAAGTGAGAGGAATATTGTAAAGGGTTTCTATATAGCCACTTTGTTATAGGAGTGAGAGGGATCTTATAAAGATTTATAAGCCTTTCGACAACAATATAAACAATTGTATTGTCTTGTTATCAAATAAGAACTACATATGGACCGAATTGTCAAAGTTAACATTCTTATTTTGAAGTACCGAAGGTGAAGGAAAAGAAGGACACATGCAGTTGGAGCATGTAGATCAAAAGTGGGAAGAGCATCAAAGTAATGTAAATCTTCCTAGAGTTGGTAAAGGAGAAATAATCTTATTTGTAAAGATAAGAGGTATATACTTGTTAAGATTCATGTTATAATCATCTCCAAGATATTATGTCATGTTCGTGTAGATGTATACCTTGAGCATAAGTAGTTCAGACAGTATAGATGTATACATAGCATATGTTTATATTTTCTTTCAAGGAAAGAGAGAGGAAATGAACATGGAATTCATTCATAGACTCCTATAGTTACATCCACAGTACAGGAATAGAGAGTCCAAAAGGGCAAGGCATAGATCAAAATTTGACTTGGTTTCATGATTAGCTGAGGTAGACTATCTTTAGCAGAGAAGGAGATGGGAGTGAATGTTGAGTACAAGATTTGGATTCAGATATTGTAGAGAATCAATGAGTAGACTTTTGTTATGAAGGAATCTATGAGCCAAAATTGGAACTAAATTTGAACTAGTACCAGATGTTAAAGAGCGAGAGTCATAGACATATTTCATAAGAATACAGAAGTACACTGATCTAGTATCCAAGATCCAATATCCAATATGGAGATTTAGTCCCAGAATATTTAGCAAGGTGGAAGAGTGAAGAAGCTTCATTATCACTAAGCTACTGGATAAGAGAATTTCAATAAGGTGGAAGAGTGAGTAAGAGTTATCATCACTAAGTTGTTGAAATATTCATACTTTTGGAGGACCAATTTTTTTTCAATCGGAAGGTGTTATCCAAGAGGATCCAAGAACACTCACAGAGGTCCAGGAGGATCAATAATTCTCACAAAGGTCTAGGAGGATCTCGAAAAGCTCAAAATCTGACTGTCTCAAATGTTCTTAAAAAGGGAATCATTGCGTAGAGCTCAACGATAGCTTTCCAACAACACAAAAATTACCTCAAACAGAGTTTGTATGAAAAATATATGGTTGGTCAAAGTTCAAGTCAACATGGAAAAAGGTCAAAGTCAAAAGGATCAAATGTGACATGTGTCACCACTACAAGGGTGACACATGACATGACAGTACAAGTCGCACAATGATGACGTGACAACACCACAAGGTACCATGTCGCACATCATACGTCTGACTGGGCGAGGTGACTTGGCATCCGCATAGAACAGGTGGACCAATTATGTATTGACACGTGACAATGATAGACCAATGAGAAGTTGTCATGTGGCAACCTCCCATTAGCCATTTATGGATAAGATTATTCAAAATTTTGTTGGGAGTCTAGAGGATCAAACCTGTGACCTCCCATAACCTTAAGACAACGAACTTAACATCACGCCATCAAATTGGTACTTAACCATATTGGGCACAACTTGTATTTAAAGTTGTTTGAAAGTTATATTGGTCAAGAAAAGAGTCGAGGGCTAAGCCCTCGACCCTTGGTGCATATGGTTTCCAATGTAACTGTGTGCTATATCTACGGGGTGTTAAACTATATGGAACGAGTTATAATAACTCCAAACTATACATGTTATAACAAAAGAAAGGTTCGTGGGGATCGAACCCACAACCTCCTCCACATATTCCAAAAAATTTAACCAATGCGCCATTGGCACCTTATGTTATGAAATTACGCCCAAAATGGAATTAAGTTGCCAAAGTTTTCGCATGGAGGTTGGGCCCATAGCCTATTTATGGGTGCATGGACCGAGGTCGACACATAGTTCGAGGTAGGCACATATTCCGAGGAGGAGTGTATGGATCCCAAGGTAAGGATGCATCATTTTGCGTGCATAGAGAAGAGCCAAGTCATGGTGTGTCTCGATTTGCATGATGAGAGGTACTTTGTCCACATATAGCCATGTTTATGCTCATTTTTCTCGTTTTCTAGAGAGGAGTTCAATGGTGATGTTATTATTTTGTCAGTATGTTTTCTTTAGAAGTAATATTCCATATTTCCATTAATGAGTGCCATAGTGCATCATTTGGCGTGTAAAGAGGGTGAAATTGAGCCAGTTCAACACATGGTCGACTTTATACTCATTTTTCTCATAATTTCACAAGGAATTCAATGATAAACTCTAAATTTGATATTGAGCAGTTGAATTAAAGAGTGACTTCAAATTGGATTTGTAAGTCCATGTTGTAGTGTAAATTGACATTTTGATATTATGATGAGCAATTTTTATTAGTGAAAGGGAACTTTGAAGATGAAGAAAATTATGACATCAATGTTGTATAATTCAAGTTATTTTATTTTCTGATGTGTTATCTCATAATTTTCAAATTAATCATCATTTTATGATATTTTGGAAAATAAGTATGTCATCATTTTTTTTCTTCTGCAAATCACCTCAATACGATCAAGAATTATTCTGAATCAAGTTAGATGCTAAAATAAGTTTTTAAATATTAATATTAGTATCTAAGGATTTTCGAATCAATGTGCTCATGGGTTCTACATTCCTTGCATTCCAACATACCATTTATATGGGATTATCATGCTCAACAATCCTTATATGCATTAAAGTTAGTTCTTACATCTATAGCTTTAATAATCCCTCTTAACTTTCACAAGGAGTATATCCTTTATGTCTCTGCATTTCCATTGGTCACAAATGGTGCATTGGTCCAAGAAGGGGAGGATTTTTGTGATAATGTCATATACTACATTAGAAATAACTTATTAGGACCATTGTTTTTTTTTTTACAGAAGCGATTATAGATTATATTAATGGGGTGGACTAGCCACAGATTCGATTACAAAATGGCCTCGAATTTCTTCGGGCCTGTCTTTCTGAACCATT
>SNQJ01S0143412.1:3959-24299 GCA_010110895.2 Picea sitchensis
TGTAATAATGGGAAAGTAGTTGAGAGTGGTTGAGAGAATAGTGGATCTGCAATTATGAGATGGTTATCTTCTTCATGTATATAAGAGAGTGCTCTCTCTTCATGAGAATTCAATTAGGATTGGAATTGAATTAGGAATGGCAATTAGACAATTAGAGTTAGAATTCAATTAAGATGTGATTGTAATCAGGAGAAGGGAATTCTTAGCTTTGTTATGCTTTCATGTTTTGTCATTTGACTATTGTAATATGATTTGAGATTGATATATTGTATGAGCTCATTGTTGTTAACTCTTCACATGTTGTATTTCCCTTAGGCAATTTCATGCTTTCCTAGTTAGTGTTTCAATGCTTTCTTAGATCAGTTTGATTTCAGCAACATAGATTAGATTAGATTAGTTCTACTTCATTCCTGCATATACAGTGCGTGTGCTTCGTCAGTCTATGTACCCCGGGTTGACAATTAAATGGTTGGGCAAGTACTACAACGTTATTATAACAACATAGATTTCGCCTAACAATCATGTGATCACCTTCCATCTTTGGTGCTCGTCTAACTCTTTGAAAGATGTCTCCATGCAGTTGCAATTGTTTCAATGTACTCTCATTGGGAGTGCCATGAAATGGTACATTGAGCTCGATCGCTCAAGATACTCTTCCTTCGGAGAATTGGCAATGGCTTTCCATAACCATTTCCAACTACCTCTGAGATACGATGCTGGCACAGAATTGCTGGCCAATTTCGCACAGACAAAAGTGGACCATATCTCTGATCACATCCGAGAATGGAGACACTGGAAGAGTTTAATTAAGGTGCCAGTCCCACCAGCATTCCTTCTCGAGTGGTTCCTTAAGAATTTGGTCCCACAGTTATCCGAATACGTCACGATGTCGGGAGTGTTTTCTGAATAATATGTCATCATGAGAGCTCAACAGCTTGAGCTAATCTACTCTCAGTCTGGTTTATTATACAAGATATTTCCAGATGTTCCACTCTCAATACTTTATAAAACCATATAGAGAGTTGGACCACATGCCAATGGTATTGTTGGTTCAGCACAAACAAAGCCCGCTGAGCAACTGACAAAGAAATTGTAGCAATTGTCTATACAACACACAACGGCCAGCCAAACTACTGTTTTGGCTTCTCCCCCTACCCAAATGTTAGATGTACACACTATGCAATCAAAAAATCCAAAGGCCACCCAGCAGCCTGAAGGAAAGAAAAATCAATGAAAGAAGGGTAAAGGGGATAAGAAACCCACTAATAGTGTTGGTGGGGGAAACACTGAGAAATGAAAGGCGAGGTACCTGTGCAACCTGTGCATAGAAGACCACCTGACACACCAATGTCCTCAGCTTGCAAAGGCCCAAAAGTTTGTGACATAGCAACAGCCTGCCATGTTAACCAATCCATTTCAACATGGGAAAAACCGTACCCAAGCCTCTACAAGCACGGAAGGGGGAAGTCAAGGACCCTCTCCATCTTTGAA
The DNA here is from genome assembly GCA_010110895.2 of Picea sitchensis. Lineage (NCBI taxonomy): Eukaryota > Viridiplantae > Streptophyta > Pinopsida > Pinales > Pinaceae > Picea > Picea sitchensis. Next base: position 5,451 of record SNQJ01S0143412.1, read on the forward strand.
TAATTCTGCATCCACGAATGTGTATATGATGAAAGGTGATGCTTTTATATTGACTAGAGTGCATGACTATAGTAAACCAAGAACTTTTGAGAAGGGAAAAGAAGCCAAAATCCCATGTCTTCCTCTCCAGATCAAGAAGACTTTGGGTGAAACAATGCCATGCATCCCAAAAGGTGTGTTCAAGAAAGATTCTCACAACCCTAATGCAAGGGCTTCCCAGAACTATTTTGTGGTGGAGGATTTGTCCCAAACCCCTTGTGTGATGTCCTCTTTGGAGGTCTTCCAAAGATGACCTTCCTAGAGGAAATCTTTGTTAGCCACTTTAGGATCTACCGAGACTTGTAATCCGAGTACAATCATGTTGGATACAACCAACTTAAAACCTCATCTACCTTACCACATAGTATTTCAGACAGTAGTGGCTCACCCCACAAAAAATTTTGCTCAAAACATTTTCCGCACAGTGGTTGATGAGGGCACCTCAACATGTATTATGTCATTGGCATGTTGGAAGGCCATTAGCCAGCCTGTTTTGTCTCTGTCACATACTCTTCTCACTGCTTTCGATGATCATTCGTTCCAACCACATGGTATCATTCCCTCTTTCCCCATGTAGTTAGGAGGGAAGACTATGTGTGTCGAGGTAGAAGTAGTCAACGTGTCCCTTGACTACAATCTCTTGTTAGGAAGGAGTTGGACTTACACCATGCAAGTAGTGGTTGTTACAGTTTTCCAGGTCTTGTTGTTTCCACACGAGGACCAGATTGTGACCATTGATCAATTGTCTTTCTCTAGACCTAACCCTTCATTGGGGGTATCTGCAGTCCCGATGGTTGATAATCCCCAACCGGGCATAGTCAACGTAGGGGTTGGTTTGTGCCCATATTTTATGGGTACCTTTGATTACCCACCCCCTCAAGGTGATTTCAAGTTCATATCCGACCACCATAAGGTTTAGATTTTCCAAGTTTTGTCATTTCGCATGACTTACTTCAACGATCCGTGGCTACTTCCTTCCCCATTGGCCATGATGGACGGGACAGGGAACCCTGTCATGTCCATGCCCTTGTCCACAGTCGAAGTAGCATACTCTTTAGTCCAACAAGCTTCGGTCGACAAAGATCCAACTTCTGCACAAAAGTTAGATCCGATTATAGAGTCTATTTGGGCTCAAGGTTCTCTCATTGATATTGATTCGTTAGACTCAGTCTTGCCCTCTGACGAAGCAATAATTGAAGCAATGACTAGTCTAGACAAACCCTGGGACGATCTCCATCACAAATCATACTTCCTCTGAGAGTTAAGCAGAATCGAAGCCAGAGAATTCACCTTGACTATGACTGGAGATAGGTCTTGTCCTATTAATCCCTTAGCTACACATGAGGTTTATGTCGAGGGTAATATGGAAAATATCGCTGAAACCATACCGATTAATATCTCCAGAACCCTAGGCATCATGGAGAATTTTTTTGTCGGAGCTGACTATTCGCCCAGAGAGATTAAAATCTACACAAATCTATTTAAATAATTCTGCGACATTTTTGCCTAGTCTTACGAGGAAATGCTAGGAATCGATCCAAAAATAGTCGAACATGAAATCACAACTTATCTGGATGCCAAGCCTATTCAGAAGAAGCTTCATCCAGTTAATCCTAGGAAATCAGCAGCCATTAAGGTTGAAGTTGAGAAACTGCTAAAAGCCGGTTTTATCTATCCTATCCATTTGACCCAATGGGTGTCAAATCCTGTGCCAGTCAATAAGAAATGGGTGTAAAATCATTCCCTCGCAACTACTCCTCTGCGTTGGCCACCCAACTATAACAAAGATTTTTTATTATACCTGGCTGCAGTAGAGTCAACCATCGGCATGGTCTTAGTTCAGGAAGATGATTTTTTATCAGAATATGTGATCTATTACCTGAGTTGAGGCCTAGTCAGATCGGAACTCAATTATTCTCATATCGAAAAACTTGCGTTGGCAACAATCCATGTTGTTCAACGGTTCCATCATTATGTTCTGTTTCGCAAGACCACTGTCATTTCCATTGTGAATCTGTTTCAATACGTGTTGACAAAAAGGGTGATAGGTGGGCAGATCAGTAGATGGATAGTTTTCCTCCAGGAATTCGACTTAGATTTCATTTCAGCGAAATCCAAAAATTCATTGGTCTTTGCAGAACTTATTTCGGAACTTCTGGTTGAGTCAGGTGATGTTATGCTCGAAGAGTTGCGTATTAGAGGAGATATGTTTTTTATCACCTCTTCAAATCCCTGGTATGGAGATATACTTGTCTATCTCCAGACTTTGAAGTGCCCCACCTCTGCTTATCGTGATGAGCATCACCATATACGCCATCAAGCTAAGAATTATCTTATACTCGATGATACATTGTATCGGAGAGGTGTAGATTGCATCCTACGTCGATGCCTCATTCACGACGAAGCAGTTATTATGCTTAATGATTTCCATATCGGAGCATGTGGCAGTCATTTGTATGGGTTGGCAATAGCCCAAAATATTTTACGAGCAGGTTACTTCTGGCCGACACTAATTAAAGATTGTATTGAATTGGTCAAGAAGTGCCACCCATGTCAGATCTTTTCTCGGAAGATGAGGGCACATCCCACTCCCATGTTTCCTGTCATCACAGTTGGTTCCTTCACCAAGTGGGGGATTGATTTCACTACTTGCAACCCTCCTTCGGCAAGGGGGCACCATTATATCATTGTAGCCATAGATTACTTCACGAAGTGGGTCGAAGCTATGCCAATGTTTAAACATGATGGAGAGACTGCAACTCTCTTTTTATTCAACTAGATAATAGCAAGGTTCAGCGTCCCGAGAGAGATTTTCACTGACCATGGCAGTCACTTTCAGAACCAGATGATGACCAAATTAACATCAAAACTTAGATTGCAGCAAGAACATTTGTCACCCTACTGCCCCAAAGAAAATGGTAAGGTGGAAGCTGTAAATAAATCTCTTAAGACCATCCTATAGTGAACGATCAACTCAGCCAAGTCAAATTGGCATTTGATGTTATACTCAGCATTATGGGCTTACCGAACATCTGTTAATACTGCAATTGGTTTCTCACCTTTTCAACTTGTTTACGGGCTAGAAGCAGTCTTTCCTATCGAATGTCAGATCCCATCCCTAAAATTGGTAGTACAGTTATTGTCATACACTTCTCCACTTGAAGAACGGTTATTATACCTTAAGAGGCTCAATGAGCAGTGTCGTGATGTGGCCCTGGCCAACGACACTCACAAACATAAATTCAAGTGTCAGTATGATCAGTCCGTTCATCTTCAGGTTTTCTCTGAAGGAAACCTTGTCCTAGTCTATGACCAAGATAAGGAACCCCTGGGGGCAGGAAAATTCAAATCCATGTGGTTCAGAACTTTCATCATAAAAGAGGTTCTAAAAAAGGGTGCTTATCGTCTGGTTGACTTTGAGGGAAATTATTTGGCAGAGCCTAGCAATGGGCTCTACGTCAAGAAGTATTACTCATAGGTAGGTCACCTTGGGTAACTTTTTGTAACATCTGTATAGTCTTTGTACTATTACTTTCTAGTTTCTTTTAGTATTATGGACGTGTCATTTTTTATGTTATCTTTTGTCACTATGGTATATGTCAAGTAAATCAGAGGTGTTCATTGGGTACACAGATGGTTCTAGCCGTCACACTCGGAGTCTTGCCTCTGCAGCCTCGAGGTCAGTTATTATGTTCCAGAGGTATATGCTTAGATGACACCAAAAACAATGTCACCGAGTACAGTGCAATTATTGAGTTGCTTCGTGATGCCCTGTCATTTGGTATCTCTCATCTCCGAGTCTATTTGGACGCTCAACTGGTTGTGTCTCAGTTAAATAGAGTCTACCATGTTCATGATATGACTTTACACCGACGATTCCTTAGGGTACATCTCTTAGAACGAAGCTTTGATTATATTACATATTTCTATGTTCCTAGGATATTAAACCAAGTTACAGACACTCTAGCTAATCAAATTTTAGACTGGCATCTTGCACACATATAAACAGACATACACATAAACATGTAAATACATTTTTAAAGGAAAATATGATCCATAAGACACAAAAAGACATAAAAATCCATATATAATATCATAAGCACTAGAGTACATAGGTGGACGTAAGAGCCTCAAAAAATATGACCAGTAATGAGTCATAAGGCTTATGCCCTCAAAAAATATATACAGGTGGAGCTATTAAAGTCTAAACTAAATAAATTCAGGGCCTGTGGGCCCTGTTTTAATAATAAACAGCGTTTTCCAAACGCTAAAACAGTCAGACCCACGTGCATGGTGCCCCCACTACATGACGCTGCATGGATGGTGGCAGATCCTGAATCTCTACCATAGGAATGGTGCGAGTGAGCGAGGTAAAATTTCACTCAACTCATCTCAAAACCCTCTCAGCCTCACCGGTTGGAATCTCTCTTGTTGTTGTTGGTCCCCCTGCGGTGGCAGGTGCAACCCCTGGCCGAGAATGATGCTTGTTCCTCACATAATATGCAGGTCATGAGGGTCCTATATCTGCACACAATAGACATGTATCTGTCAAATACTTTGGTATAAAAAAATGATATATAGAAAAAACAACATAAAAATTATATATGTTTCAAAAAAAAAATGATGCAAACTTACCCATCTCACCTCGCTCCTCACCTGGAGGTACAGGGATCTCGGGATCTCTCGAGAAATCAATCCCAGCATAAGGATAATCCTCTATGGCTGGGATCTACCGCGAAAACCAAGGAAAGAAGTCATCATCAAAGGACTCATTGGTCCTTCCACCACCCTATCATGGAAACAACAGTGACCATCTACAAACCGCAGGAAGAGAGGCCTGATGTCCTCGTACCACCACTCGAGGACTGAAACTAGGAACTCTTTCAAAGAAGAAAGAGCATAGAATCTTCCCGAACCTGTAGTTCCTCTGTGTCTGCAACTGACAATATGTTAGCTGCCTCTTCATACAAACCAGAAGTGTAGTGCTCCAGTCAAATATCTATGCATTTAAGCACTGAACTGCACAGTTCATCTATGCATGGGATGCCTGATGTAGAGCCGTAGAACCAGTCATCTTCCCAATAAGAAACACAATCGCCTATAGTGATAAATCGGTGATATTTCTTATTGGCACCTAAGAGCTTGATCGGTCTGTACCAGCCTCACAATAAAGTCCTATGAATTATGATATGTTATGAGGCCTCGAAGGAAATGTCTGGAAATTGACTGGTTCCCCTCTCCTGGAGAGGCCAGTAAAAAATTATATGTCCTCTGTAGTGGGCACCAGTGACTGCCCCTCTAACATAAAATCTTATGTGTCAGGGTGCCATTATTCAACCAAGGCATTCAGTAGCCTAGGTTGTTCTCTCATGAAAGGACACAAGAAAAACTTGAGCAAACCACATTGCATTAACACTGCCACAACGTTAGGGTCTTCCCCAACTAGTGCGTTGATATCTTCATGCTCTCATTCTCTCCATTGCACAGACATCCTACACATGGGAAAATTTTCAGAGGGTTAGGCCTTGCTTTTTAAACCTTTTTACACTCATGGGAGGGTCCATGTGAGCTGTTGTGATGACAGTCGCATGTACACCTGCTCTGAAATCAGACAGAGCGAGTGTACACGCGAGATGCCATAGGACAACCCACATGGACAAGGACTGACCTTTTAAAGGTCGACGCCCCCCCAAGAAACCACATTAAATGCATAAATAAAGAATTAAAAAGAAAGTGGAGGTAGTTTATACTTACTTGGTCCAGACGGATGGTCGTTTTGTCCACTGTAGCTCCCGGAATCACCACTTTTATCAAAGGGGTTTTTTTGCTCCAGAGTCAATTTCCAAATCAACAATGGTGATAATGAGTTGGTAGCTTCTATTTATAGACTTTTTGGCCCTTTTTTGTCACTTTTTTGGCCCCCTTTATCATTTTCTGTGAATTAAAAACCATTTAGAGTGATTCAGGAGTTGCTTTGGAAGGTTACGATTGGGTATCAGGACATTTTTTGGAGTTTTGGGTCACTTTTGATGGTCCATGGGAAAAAATTCAGATGGTCAACCTGATCATATAGTTTAGGTTTCCACCCCTACTTTTGTATCTCATTGTATTTATCCCTTTTCCATAGGATCAATCCCATCAGGTTGCAACACGAAACCATCATTGGTGCTTTAGAAGTGTTGCGATTTAGTGGTCCTTTTTGTTTTGCCTGATTACACGTTTGAGCCTCATTTGCATGACTTTTGACCTCACCCACGAGACTCCCAAAACATAACGGGTCTTCTTTTAAGCCTTTTTCAGACCCTCTAAACATGAAAATATTGTCGAGCGATCTTGTGGCCTTTCACGCTCGTTAAAATGAAATTTGAAGTCACATCTATCCGACGATAGTTTACCCCTTTTTTGGTCTAGATGGTCAACTGTACGAACAAAGCTATACTCTAGGAGCCTCGGTTCTCTAGAAGAGTACCCTCAAGTATAATTTTACCCCTTTTTTGGTCCTGAGGGACTAAATTTATGAAAAAGGAACCCCCACGGAGTCCATAGTTAAGCTCTTTTCAGACTCTCTAAAATTGAAAAGATCACTGAGTGACCTTATTCTTTCACACTCATTAAAATGGTTCAGAAGAACATTCCTGACGGAGTCCATAGTTAAGATTTTTTCAGACTCCTTAAAAATGAAAAAATGGCTGAGTGATCTTGTCTTTATCACACTTGTTAAAATGGTTTTGAATAGACGTCTTTTCGGTGCTAGTTTACCCCTTTTTCAAACCGACTAGACTACCTTCAAAAAAGGTACCCCATTGGAGTCTCCTTTTACGTTTTTCAATCTCTATAAATACGAAAAAACATCGAGCTTACCTTCTCTGGGCTCGTTAAACTTACATCGAAGGACGTTACCATTGTGTGTTTTGTTAACCGTGTTTTCATACCTGCGTCTTTGGTCTAATGCTAGCTCCATGTTGCTCTCAACTGAACCATCTGAAGCATGCCCTATATGCAAGCCCGTTAGCACTTTGCCTCTACATCTTGACACCTTTGGTCCCAAGAGGGATTTTTCCCAAGTGTCCTTTCCTTGAACATCAGTCTTGTCCTTACGCCTTTAACTTGTATGTTTGCGACACTCATTCCTCCTTTGTAAGGTAACATTATTTTATTCTTTTTCCAAAATTATTGAAAAAGACAAAAAAAAATCAAATATACCCCAAAAAGAGGAAGGGAAACGTATTTTATTTGTATTGGCAGCATAATGAGTCACCCTTGGATAAATCACATCTGTCTGTTTGTTCATCAAACCCTGGGATTTAATATGACCTTAGGAAGTTGTTCCCGCTACATTGAGTTGTTTCCTCCTCCGTTTGGTTATTCTTCCAAACATATGGAGAGTTTGCATTACCTCCTACCTCATAAACTTATGTTATTTCCATGCTACCTGGGTCTCATCATTTTTCATGCTATTGTCCAAGGGAAGTTTTTACCAAGCCTGAGTCGGCCCCTCTGTAGTTTGTCTCTTGCCCTTATGCCCGGCCATCCCAAAATTCCAATCAAGTCTTTGTTCGAAATCAATGAATCCTTCAGTCTGATAATCAAGATTCTCTAGTCCATGACCAATGAGTCGTCGAAGACCTCGGGGTAGCGAAGTCATACACTCATATTACACTCCTATTCGAGTTTTGAATATTTTGAAGTTGTTGCTCGAACTCCGAAGACCTCATCTCCAGCCATCAAGCCTTATCATCTTCTAGAAGATGGATACTCTACACGGATATCTTTTTGATTTTGAGATGTAGCTCCACTGTGTATTGCTCGCGGCTACACTATATAGTTATATTACATGGATCTACAGTGTATTTGATTAGTAGCCATGATTTTATTTTATCCCGAGCATGGGTATTCCCGCCTCGGTGAGATAATTATTATTTTGCAGACGACACCTCCCGATTTTTGGTCCCTGAGCTCACTTATTCGAAACATCGGTGAATATTGTTAATGTATTTCAGCCATCAAATGCTCTTCTGACCTCACACATTAGGGGGCATATGTTATAACCCTAATTTTTACCAGACATGCTTACCTAGCATCAGGCCATCTCAGATTCCTTCTTTGCCGAAACACTACTGAACAACTCTTTTTAAAAACCCCTTTTATAAAGGCCCACGCACCCTGCTCCATTACTACACACATGTACACGCTAGCTGACCCAAGATAGCCCGTGTGTACCTACAAAAGCACTGAAAAAGGAAAGTTGTTGATGGAACACACAACTTGGGGTAAGTTAACTAAACCTTTTGGCCATGCATGACCAGTCACTCGACCAAATACCTAGCTTCTTCTAGCCTATAAAAGAAGGGTTAGGGGTCCCATTTGAAAAGAGGAGAATCAAAGTAAAGAAACTATACCCGATTAAGCATTCCCTTTGTCCCAAACTTTAGCCATCCTTGTGAAAAGAGAAGTATAGAGAAAAGCAGTTGGAAGACAGTGGAAGAAGATCCCAAGACCAAGATCGAGGAGCGGTAGCCAACTTTATCATTGTAAGGTATCTTTGTTAAGTTAATAAAATAATCGCTTTTCCTGTCCCACCATATGAGATTGTCATTATTGGAATATTGATTGTATGATTGATTAAATCTCTAACCCGTTAGTTCATAGATAAAATGCATGTTGAGTTATTTGTTTGTCTTAAGTGATTGCAGATCAGCATTGGGAGGAGAGTTGCAGTCAAAGAACGACCAAGCGTGAAAAGGGGTCGACATCAAAAATGAAATATAAGGTACGTCAACTTAATCTCTTGAACCTTGTATTTACATATGAGTAATGGGGGTTTAGGCATGGGATGATGGTAAAAAGTAAGAATCTTTAGGTCATTTCTGCATGCATGATAAAACCCTTATTTCTAGTCTGTAGGAGGGATTTCCCACCCACAACAAGGGGGTTGTAGCCTCCTTCTGGTTGTAGCCAGAGAATTGAGGAGTTGGAGCTTCCCTCGGGTTGTAGCCTGAGGAATAAGGGGGTTGGACCCTCCTTCTAGTTGCAGCAGGAAAACAAAGGAAGTTGGTGCTTCCAATGAATGTAATTCTTAAAGACATATAAGAAAAACATTATTTTGTTTTCTCCCTCTTTGGGTTTCCACGTAAAACACCGGTGTACTGTTTATGTGTGTGATTTCTCATTTTTTCATTGTTTATTTACTCTAGAACTATTGGATGATAATGCTACATTGATATAAAACTTGCATTTTATGGTGAAAAAAGATTAAATTGATCTATTACTGATTCAACCCCCCTCTCAGTAGTCCAACACCGAGCACCCCAAACAACTATCGTTTTCAAAAGTTACATCCTTAGGAAGTTGACATATCAACTACCCCCATCAGGGCCCAAAAACCTTTTGGATTTTCATGTTCTGGTTTAGGGTTTTGGGTGTATAGGGTTTTCTCATTAATGATTTATGTTAAAAATGTCTTTTGAGTCTCATTGTAAACATCTTCTTGCGAATGCGCGTAGCCATGACATGTCTTCTTAGAGATAAATTTCCACCATTCTAGTGAGTTCAGATTTCTCTGCATTTTACAATTCTTGTACATCTCGGTCATTAATAAAAATTGTGTATTATTGTATCTATGTGTTTTTTTCCTATTTATATGTTTTATTTCATTTCCTCATAAATTTGGATCAGTGGTATCAAAGTAGTCACTTTTTTTTTTTCTCTATGTATATCCCCAATGAGGTCAAGGTATAAGGAGTTAGGACTCAAACTACTTGATCCTCTGAAAGATCATCCTCGCTGACCCCGACAACCTCCCATGGCAGAAGAAAAGATATATAAGGAAGCATGATATCCTATTCAATTGTTTCTTGAGGAATATCTCACGTGATAGAGGGATGATATGATGGAAAAATTTCCCAAATCCTTCGACGATTTCCGACAAAAACAAACACATCTTCATCAAGAGACCACTTTGGAGGTGCCACCCCTTTCAAGGTATAATTTAATATTGATATTCCCATAGTTGAAGGCCAAATAGATGCATATGCTTTGGAAATATCGTTAAATGTTCTAGAAGGTTATTTCTTTGTCCACAATTTCTCCGATAGGGAAAATATCACCTTGGCACTCCTTAAGGTTGTCCCCCATGTCAAAAATTGGTGGGAGACTCATTGTGAGAAAAATTCCACAGAGGAGCCTAGAATGTTTGAGGTCAATCTCAGTTGGGGTTGTTTTATGGATTTCATCAAGGAACATTATTATATTTTTGGAAACTATGATGACCAATACATGATATGGACCACATTGCCTCAAGAGAGGGACCAAACAGTGTTGGAGTTCAAAAATACCTTCCATACCTTGCACACCAACATGGGTATCATATAATTGGAGTGAAATTTGTTTCTAAAATACTATGGGGGTCCACATAGGTACATCCAAACATAAATGGATTTTTTGTACATCTCATGACTGGGATTTTCTTATCAATATGTTTTCAAAATCGAGTAGAAATTTAAGCAGTGGAATAAGAGGGAGTTCGGGTTTCCAAATCCACAACAACCAAAATATGGTAAAGGTGGACCTAACTCATAGAACATCCAACCTCAATACAACAAGTCCAAGATGTGAGAAAAGAAGGGTAGCGGGAAGACGAGGAAGGACATTGGAAAGTGGCAAAACTTCCAAAAAATCCCCTTGCACAACACTGATGAATGTCATTTGAAACACTTATTGGTGGATAAGCTCAAAGAAAAAGATTCTAACCCCGATTAAGAGTTTGGTTTAGAAAACAATAAAAGGAAACAAATCATCGATGTAGAACCCACTTGTACCATTGTGACCACAACAATCCAACCAAAAGAACAAGAGGAGCCTGAGGAGGGGGAGCACCTCTTCCATTCATAGATGTGGATGAAGGGGACCCCACTACATTTCGTTGTTGACAACGGAAGCCAAAATAACCTAATCTCAGTAGAGTTTATCAAGTAGTTGGATTTTCAAACAACACCACACTTTCAACCATACAAAATTTGGTTGCTTCTCCATGGATGCAACCTCCACATCACCCAATAGTGTCGCATGTCCTATGACATCAAGCCCTTCAAGGATGAGGCACTGTATGATGTTTCCCCACTGGAATCCTGTGATGTTATTTTAGGATAGCCATGCATGTGGAAGCATCATGTCGTTTATGAGTCCTAATCCTGTAGTGTCATTGTTACTTTGGGGGTTCATCTCTACAGGTTACCATAGGTAGTTTCAACTATTGTCTCTGAAAAACAGTGTCGCAAAGTAATCTCTAATACCACAAATTTTATCCTCTTCACGATTCATTCAAAAGGTAAACAAAAGGACACTACGACCACTACAACCTCGGCCCAAGACCTTTATGTCTAGCAGAAGCAGGTTGATAAGATTGTAGAACACCACATAGACATTATTTCTTCACCTACGGGAGTGCCTCCAAACTGCATAGTCAAGAAAATCTATAAAAAATCCCTTCATAGCTCTATTGGCCACAACCCTTTTCAAGTGTGCTTGGGGTTCTGTCCATTATCCCCCATTGATATAGCTCTTCACATTGCATATTCACAAATGAAGTCCTCACACAGTCATACCAAGGTAGATCATTCAACTAGATTGGTTGAATGGATCCAACCCCTCCAACAGCAGGTTCATGACATCCTTCAACAAGTTAATGCCAAGTACAAATAAGACAACTTCTTCAGCAAGGAAAGCATCTCACCAAGGTTTATATTCAAAAAAATCTCCCCCATATCCCATGAGAACTTGAAAAAATGGGGACCACTGCTTTATAAGGGGGGAGGAATGATCTAGATGGATATTGGTGGCCACCCACCTATTCCACTAGTTCAAAACACAATTTTTGACCTTGGCAATTTTTCTACGGTTTTTTAGGTCCCAAACTTTTAGGGTCGTGTTGTAGGGGCTATTCTTCCTTGTCGACTATACTTGATGGTTGATGTAAAATTTTCAATCAACCATTGTATTTAGAAAAAGAAGTCGGTTGAAGTCTCTACTAACTAAACGACCTAGGAAGTTAAGCAGTTACAACTTCCCGTTAGAGGTATAAATAGATAAACACATGAAGGCTCAGATAGCTTCATGGGAGAGGATATATGTAATTGTGTTTTATTGTCTATCATATAATAAAATGACTCTTCTTTTGGATCTCATTACTTGTGTATGTCTATATTTCTATATGTCTATGTGTATGCATCTCTATAATGGCTATGTAAGGTTCTACTGGTAACACTCTTTACTTTCCCTTAGATTACAACATTGGTTCTATTGTCAGTAGTACTGAACTTGGTCATGTATAAGTATACATAAATGATAACTAAACAAGACATATTTGAGGGGTGGGAGCACAAAATCGAGAACTACATTAGAAACTACCGAAGAAGGAATAACTTCTCTCTAGTTGAAGCACTATCACACTTTTTTTCAGAAACGCACAAAAGATTTCTTGAAGCTATCCCAGAAGCATTGTTTCAACACATCAACATATCAGGTAATGCATAGAATGACACTCGATGAGGAGTTAGGCCTGAATTTAATGAACAGAGGAAGAACAAACTTGCACGACTGGCTCAAACTAATTATTGAAGATTATATTTTGGAACAAGTTGTTGAAGATTGGATGTCCCTTGACAAAATAAAAGAAAATGTCTACACTGAATTACAAGATGGATTTTCTGCACAGTTCCAACAATTCTTCACAAATTCCTTCTCGAAAAGGGATTCGGTGATATCATTGAATACCGACCAAGACTGGGCACACCATTACCGAATAAAAACTTCCAAGAAATAGATGAAAGGTGGGAAGCATTTATTTATGCAAAATGAACAGATACAAGAGATGCCAAGGATTACTTCTTGAAGAAATAAACATGGACAATACTCCCGACTTAGAGTAAGTTGGATTGACAATTGGGGGTCATTTTACATTGTGAGATTTCATAAAAACAAGAAGTAGTGTTTCCCAAGACCAAATTTTGTCGAATGGAAAACAAGACCATAAGAAATCTGTGGATATCTAGAAAATAGAATGGTAAAAAAGACAATAGAAAAGAGAAGAGCTTCTTAACCAGTGGAAAAATAAAAATTCGAATAGAAAGATGTCAGGGGACGGTCAGCCATTCAGAGCACATGAGCAGTCAGAGTCAGACAAATATCGATCAGACTTAGCAACAACAGTAGTCGGGGCGATACCTGATAGACACAATGATGCACAGTTAAACCTCCATCAATCAGTCGATGAAACAAAAAATATGGACTATGAATAATTTGGACCAACTTTACGTACGTCTCCCGCACTAGAAACCAATCCAAGGATAAGAGAATTTCTTCAACAAAGTATAAATATCAACGACCAATCTGTGGTACACAACAGACAACCTAGGAAACCTACGAGACGAATTGATTGTTAAACTTAAATGAAATGAAGTCGACAATATGATTATTCAAATTAAGGACCTCACCAACTCGACCCCCTTGCCACATCTAATATCAAGAGAATAAATTAACTATAATCTGGAAATGACACAACCATTAGAATAAAGGTTGTTCAAATAGAAAGATCAAAGTTTCACATATTTCATACTCTAGAAGAAACAACTATTTCTTGAGTATCATCCATCATCGAACACAGAAAAAACCCAACCAGAAGATTCAACACCCCAGTCGAAAGCAGTAATAACTCAAACACCAAGAAAACCAAGTGTGCCCGCCAAGAAATTCAAAATGGGACTCAATCATATCCCTATATACAAGGGCGAAGAAGACCCAAAACGCCATTGGTTTGTATGTGAAATTTTTTGGGAGGCAACTGATATTTTAGATGAATATAAGTGGATGGTGCAATTCAGAGCTGCATTGCACCATCGCACCTTAACCAGGTTCATGAACTACACTGAGAAGCAAACTCGTTCAAAAGAAGAAATAAATAATAGTTTTCTAACATTCTTTAAAATCTAGGACATCACACGTCTAGCATAATAAGAACTAAAGGAAACGAAGCAAAGACCAGGTGAGTCGGTAAGAGAATATGACAAAAGATTTAAAGGCCTCTTAAGTCCAGTGGTATGTAGTGGGGATATTTCCAAGAATTAGATCTTTGTTACGCCTATACGATATAACAAACTATGAGGATGCATTACAAAAGGCAAAACAAGTTGAGTAGGATGACGATAGCCCATGAACTTCCTGAATGACGAAAAGACTTGAGGAAAAGATAGAACATTTGCAACAAACTATAAAAAATATAACCATCCGACGCAATGAAATATGGTGCACCACATGCACCAGGGACAATCACATAAATGATAATTTTCCCCTAACTGATCACACACAAATGAGAGAGGTCCATTGAGTATAAGCCCATAAATACTGTAACATATGTGGATGTTTAACTGATCATAACATACAAGATTTTCCACACAATATAAAAAACACAAAGTGGTGCCACATCTGTGAAGCTTCTGATCATCAAACTTTAGAATGCCACCTAAATGTGAGAAATCAAGATAATATATGAACCATCTACCACACAGAAGCCACCAAACAAACAAACAACTATGGTCGAAAATATGATTATTTCGATGGTCGTGGTCGAGGTCAAAGAGGTCAATGCATATTTGGTGGTCGAGGTCGAGGTCGTGGAAAATGATCATGACAATGAAGACTATCCTATAAAATAAAATATTGATCTAAAGTTCTGCAACATATGTGGCATTGGATATCAGTCTCTAGAATACTTCCCGATAGTGCTCGATAAAATTATACCTAGAAATACTGTGAAGCTACTAAATGTAGTATCTAAAGAATATGTAAGGAACTCTAAGAATCTACATATTATTACAAGGTGAGGAGAAGGATGCGACATCCATACTCCACCACAAAACTATCAAAGAAAAAAGACTAACAACTTTCCAAAGCCAGATAAGGAAGACAAAATAATGAGAGAAGCTCTTAAATTCTTCAGGAATGCAACAGAAGATCAACAAAATCCAAGAATTCGAGATGAATACATCACCCATGAATTTTTGAAACTACTCAAAGAAAAACTGTTGATATGTACGCTACTGGACTTACTCAACATACTGCGAGAATACAAAGATGGTCAAAAACCGACCAAGGATGCAAATCACCTTTCTTACAAAAGAAAAGATTATGATCCACGAGTCGACTTGGAAATCGAAGGAATAATGGTCAATCAGGTGGTAGTCAACTTTGGTTCACAGGTTAATATATTACCAAGAGAAATATGGATATGAATGGGCTGACCCAACCTAACACCCACATTGAATTATCTTAAGTTAGTTGATCGGATATTAATAGAACCAATTAGAACACTGAGAAATGTCAATACACGAATTATTGGAATACCGAATTTAGTTGACTTTGAGGTGATCGACCTTGTTGAAGGAATGCCAACATATGAATCTCTTTTCAGTTGACCATGGGGTCGACAAATGAAAGAAACTATCACCGTGGAAAGAGATAGAATCAAATTAAAAGGAAGTGGGAGAAAAATAATTATTCTCGTGGATCCAAAGGAAGGAAAACCATGGATGGAGTCATGGGATGAAGATCAAGAAGCCAAATGTTTATATCAGATAAATAATGAAGAAAAAGATTATATAGAACCGATCACCGAAGGATAAATTTTCAGAGAATCTCCCATGTCTTTCATACATAATTCTGACTACTCCTTATCCAATTGGAAAATAGAGAACTATGAAGCACATGCAAAATACTTCTAGTCTCTCAAAGTTATTCCAAAGAAACATCTTAAGATGTGTTATTCAATCCAGGATGTACCAAAATTTTATGAAACAATATCCAGACAAACTCCCACTCTCATCTCAACGAACATTTTGATAAGAAAAACCTTGCGATGTAGTAAATGACATACCCCTTCAACTCACATGGAAGAAGTAGAAAAATCCATAGGAGAGAAAGGAAGAACACAAAGTCTTGTAGAATCTTTCATAGGCCAGGTGTTATAGCAAGATTTTCCTCACCTTATGCAATCTTGCACAAAAGGCCTTTTTCCATTTCCCTATGCAGACTTATCATCTTTGTTTGTAAAATATAGAGCCAAAAATACATATTTTTCCAGATGTATGCATCTTGCCTACTATACAACATGCGTATATGCAGGTTGCTCCACTACAACCCGTGTACATCGGGATTTGTGCCAGAAAATGAAAATTAATGTCGAGTTTCCATGTCACAACAGGAGATATATGATACTTGGCCTTCCATATACTGGAAACATTCCGAATCAGCCCTTCAGTTCCATTTTGAAGGCTATAAATGGACCAATTACGAGCTATGGAAAGAAGGAGAAATAATTCAATTTGAGAGCAAAGTTACTCTGGAAAAATTATTTACTTCACATTGAGTCTACATCCTTTTGTCCTTTAAGTCTGAACACAGTGTTCATTCCCCAAGATCTTCCCTTATTGATTGAGAACTTTATTGTTTCTCTTTTATGAGCTTGCCTTTGATGGAGGATTGAAGTGGTGGAGGCCCAACTGGAAGGAACTTAGTTTCTCGGTTCCGAACCATGCTGACACATAAGTCTGTAACATTTTCACTTCTGCTGATCATATATTAATAGAAATACTCTTTCCCCATCCAATTTATATCTTGCAAATATTTGAATTATTATTCCATGGGCATATTTGTCATGTTTATTAATGGATTATTCTATTGAATGTGCTAACATCATATAATATAACCATATGCTTGCTTTGCTTAGTTGTTGAGGACTAGTGGTAGGTGTATTGCTTTGGGTTGAGTGCTAGGTAGGCATTTTATCTTGTCTTTCTAGCATATTTGTTTTCATAGCATACTTGAGAAGAGAGTTGATTTCTGCAGTCATTTGCGTCTGTTGTGGTTTACCCTAGCCATAGAGAGATTTTCATTGTAACAAAATTGGCGACCATAATGGGGATTGAATCTTCTTTCTTAGGGTTTGGAGTACTTTTCTCCTTAGATTTCTCTCGTTTATATTGTGTTTCTTGTCATATCATTGTTTGAAAACCTTTGTTCACTCTAGGTTTGAGTTTTCAGCCTTCTCCCTTTCCTAGCCTTGTTTTTTGAACATATACGCGCCTTTTTCCTTCACAGTCGCATACATACACTGGCTATCCCTCTGCAGGTTGCATACATACGATATGTTTTCCTGAACAGTCACGTACATCAACATTCCTTTCTTTTTTTCTTGTTCTGGTGGTTGCTGGGTGGGATTTTATGTTTGTTGAGTCTTCTTAGGTCTCTGTAGTGCCTGTTAAGTGCTTGTGGGATAACAGGAAACATGTCCGTGGTTGAATTTCTGGGCGGAGTCTTTCTAATCAAATTTTCATTTTGATTGTCCTTGTACATTGGGTTGGATGTTTTTTTGCTTGGTATCCTGCTTGAGTTATCTCTTTCTATACACAATAGAGTTTATATATCAAGTTGCTTTTCAGTCCATGCATTTTTAGTTTTATTATATTGAAAATACAAAAAAATTAGGCATTTTGTATTGCTTGGAATTTTGGTCTTTTGAGTCCCTGTCATTAGCTTAGTGCATGTAATAAAAGTTTTCATTTTTATTTCAAAATTGCAGAGTTGAAATCAAAAAGTGCATTTGTTATTAGAAGCATATCATTCATTGGAAATTGAAGTTAGGACTTTGCATCTTATTCATTTTTTATTTTTCTTGCAGAGTCATAAAATCATAAGTTTCACTACCATACATTTTTGAGTAATCACGGCCACTAAAATTAACGCTATAATTTAAAATTGATTTGTCACGATTTTATTTTCTAGGGTGCACAAACTAGCTTAGGATTTAGTGCCTTGGAATAAGATTTTGTGAGTAAACTTCTCCAAGGCAATTAAATCAACATATGTGTCTAAGAAAGGGAGTGGAGAAATCCATTGTATAATTGGTAATATCAGGAAGCTCCACTCACATCGGAGTTAATCACGAGGTCACGCGAGGTTGGTTGAAGGGACATCCCCTTGATACTTTCTTAGTGTTAGAGATATTTCTAGGGATCTATTTGTATCTGGGGATCTTTTTTGTGCCTTTACCTTTGTGAGAGGCGGTGCTTTCAAGGTTTCGGGCTTTGCTACCCTACCCATACAGTGGACCTAACTTATGACTACTCACATGTGCATCGGTTATACATTGGTTTATTAGTTGCTTGACTTAGGTGCCACATAGGTTACTTGCATGGGTTATTCTACAAGTAACCTAGGTCACATAAGGGTCAGACAACACACAACTTTTATGGACGATTACCTCTTCGGGGGGATCTGACCGACTAGTTGTTAAGCCCATGAGGGCCCTTATAACTGATTATGTTACCTTCAATCTTTAGCATGGAGTCTCATGCCCCTCTTGGGTGAGACATACCTTCTTTAGTAAGGGAGGCCACTCTCAGCCACTTTACCCCATTTGTGTGCATATTGGTCGTTTAACTTTTGGTGTGCTCTTTGATTACTAGTTAGCCTTAGTATTTATTTTTCGTCTTTAGAGTCTTAAGTCATCATGGAGTCGGACAAGCATTCTCATTGGTCCCATCTCTTGTTACATTTACCACCGGATTTCGAGTCTTTTCCTTCTAAAAGGCGTAGAGTTATTAGTGTTGGAAGATTGGTTGTTGTCATTGATGTCAACCCTAGTCATGGGTTTTGGACCACAAGATTGATGAAGTTATTTGGACATGAAGGAAAATCCACATGTAGATACAACACCCATGGATGGATAGTATACATCATTCTCTTTCCGGTGGTATGTGG
>SNQJ01S0143412.1:24309-41722 GCA_010110895.2 Picea sitchensis
TTAAGTATAAGTTGAAAAATGTTTTAAATTGTACTTGATACTGATTCACCCCCCTCTCAGTATCAACAATTAGGCATGGTACACACACATCCACTATTTAGACTTGTTATTCTACAAGGATGAGTACTGAACCTAGTCTTCAGAACACTCGGATCCCTTCGACTCCCACACCCACTGTAGTTAATAACACCCCTTCGACGTTTGCAACCATAATTATTGTAGTGCCGAAGGAACCTATCATTACTATGGATCAGCCTATAGTGAATTCTCAATATACTACCTCAAACCCTTTTGGGTCTCTTGATCACTCACCAAGCTATAATGTCTAGTCCAACCCTATGGCCTCTAGTAATTTTTCCTATGGTATGCCGAACTTTGCTTCGCAATTTTCGAACACCATCCCAACTACTAGCCCTAATGCTAGCATTGGGCTTGGGGGCACTAAACCTCCTTATACTCCATTTTTCGTTTAGCAGTTCTCAAATCCCTCAAATTACTCCTAATATGGCAAGCATTCCTACTTTTAACCCTGCGTCTAATCCTCTTACTTCTAGGTGGAACAACCAACCTAGCGGACAAGCTTCTTCTCAAGTTTCATCCTATACTCCTACCTCCTCGGTGTCGTTTTTGAACAATACATTTGGCATGATGAAAACACCTCTATTCTATGGATTCCCACCCTAAGGAGGTCAATTTCATGCTTTGGGAAACCCCCAACTCAGATCCAATCCGGTTGGGGGAAATTTTTATAACCCCCAACAGAACATTCCTAATGGAATAATTCCCAACCAACCTTTTATGAATCATCCCAGAGGAGGGTCTTACAATCTCGGACAGGGCCATGGTGCTTACCAAAACCTTGGATGGGCTACAGTTCCTCAAGCACAACCTTTCCCAAGAGCTTGGGGCCAGATGACGCAACCCCGTCTCCCTTTTCTAGCCATGTTTAATCTAGAAAACTTGTATAAGTTGTTGAACAAACCTATGAGTCATGATCTTACATGGCCCCCCGTCCCCACCAAGCTTCCTTCGGACATTCTGAAGTTCGAAGGTAAGAATGGTGAGGATCCTAGTGATCACGTTACTACCTTTCACCTATGGTGCTCCTTGAATTCCCTTAATGACGATTCTATTAGGTTAATATTTTTTCAATGCACTCTCATTGGAGTTTCTGTGAAATGGTACATCAAGCTACCTAGGGGGGCATATGGGACCTTTAGTCAACTGGTGTTGGTCTTCCTTAACCACTTCCAATTGTCGGTTCATTACGATGTTGGCCTAGAACTTCTGTCGACTTTACGTCGGGACACCACCACCCATATCTTGGATCATATCCTGGAGTGGTATAGATGAAAGAGGTCGATTAAGACCTCCATACCCCCGACCTTCCCTTTAGAATGGTTCCTTAAGTCTTTTCACCATCCTATCTTAAAGGATGTTTCTACTCCCAGGTTACCACTAAGGAAGAAGCGATATTTAAATCCCGACAACTAGATTTGATATATGCTTAGCCTGGGATGTTATATCAATTTCTTCTTAATGCACCGTGGTCAAATTACGACCCTAGACAAAAGCCCGGACCTCATTCTGATGGAATTGTAGGCTCCGCCAATGTAAAATCCATAGAGTCGATGACAAGCCATTTGAAAGAGTTGTCTATAAACCAGTCTACAGGAGGGCTAGCTTTGTTTTTGTCTTCAAACCCCACTCAGTCAGTGAATGTACATTCTGTCCAATCGTCGACCAACCCAAATGATAACCAACAACTTGGCGGGAATAAGAAGAAAGGACATAATAATTGTAAGGGTGGGAAAAATGGTAATAAACCCAAGGACACTGGTAATAATGAGAGGACTAATAATAATGCTGGAGAGGGAAAACAAGAAAGACGTAAGGTGATATTTCCATGTAAGATGTGTACAGATGACCACCTTACCCATCTATGCCCCAAACTTGCTGAAGTTGCGAGGCTATTATCTCTACCGCCCGCTGTGTTGGCGAATCCTTTTCCACGCAACCAACACATGGCTTCGAATTCATCAAACGATGGAAATGTGGTTGGTGGGAGTCGAAACCCATCATTGCAAGACGATGACCGTTTGTGTATCAATATGGTCAATGCAAAAGTTAATGTAGCCACTCGATCTCGAGATTATAAATCTTCACAAGATATTCCTGGTCTAGAATCTCCTCCTCCTCCTCTGGAGACATATTTACAAATTGAAAAACCAGATCCACCACCTCGTATTCCAAAAGGAGTACTCAAGTGCTTTACTCACAATCCAAATGTTAGAGCCAACCAAAACTACTTTATTGTTGAGGAACTGGGTCAAACCTCTTGTGCGATGTCGGCTTTGGAGGTACTCCAAATGTGTCCTTCATAGATGAATTCCTTATTATCTACGTTAGGAGCTCGACAACCCAGTGGATCAAAAAGTTATAAAGTTTGACATCACAGATGTGAAGCCTCCTTGCCTTACCATGTGGCATTCCAAATCCATGTGGAGTACTCAAAGTATACCATCAAACTTGCGGCTTTTTATGAAGGCACTACTATGTGTGTGATGTCTATGATTTGTTGGAAAGCTCTCAGTTCTATGAATCTTTCTAAGTCATTGAACATGTTGACTACTTTAGACAGTCATTCCTTCTGCCCTCACGGTATTATTCCTTCCTTTCCGGTCTAGTTAGGTGGAAACATCGTAGAGGTGGAGGTTGAGGTAGTGGATGCGCCTCTTGATTATAACTTTTTAATAGGACACAATTGGACCTATGCTATGGTCGACATTGTATCGTCTGTCTTCCGTACTCTTTGTTTTCCTCATGAAGGGAAGATCATGATGATCGACCAATTATCCTCTGCGTACTCTAGTACTAATGCATCTATTTGACTATCGATCCCTGTGATAGACAATTCTCAGTTGACAACTGATAATATCGGTGTCGGAATGTATTTTTCCCTTATGGGTACTTTCAACTTCACGACACATAGTCATCACGTTTACGCTATGTCTAGTAGGCTTGTTTCGATAGGGAGGTCCATTCCTATCCACACTTCCTATTTTAGTGATTCCTCGACCCTAGATTCCCCGACTTCATATTGTGAAGGTCAGTTGCATGCTAGAATGTCCATGCCACTATCGACAGTGGAGATTGTGTATCAATTTGTTCTTGACTCTTCTATCAATCTCAATCTTGTTACCTCATTGATGGATGAGGAGGATCCCATTCTTAGGCCCTTGTGGGCCACTTCATTATCTTGTTCACATGATTTCCTAGATGAGACTTTTCCTTCAGATGAAGATATCATCGAAGCCATGAATGGTTGCGACAAACCTTGGTACAATATGCATCACCACTCTTATTTTCTCCTAGAGCTTGAAAGAATCGAACAAGATGATTTTCAATCTACTTTGAGTGAGATAGTCAGTCATGCCATAGTTCCAATTAATATGCACGACATTTATGCCGAAGGAAATATGGTGAGTATTTCTCCTACAGTCATGATCGATATCTCTCGTACCCCTGGCAAGGTTGAAACTGTAAATATAGGTGTGGATTGTTTGCCAGAGGAAATCATGATTTACACCGAACTATTCAAGGAATTTTGAGATGTATTTTCTTGTTCATATGAAGAGATGCCAAGAATTGACCCTCGTATTATCGAGCATGAGATTATAGGTTATCTGGATGCTAAACCTATTCGACAATGTCTTAGAGTTGTTAATCCCCAGAAGGCCCCTGCTATTATGGCATAGGTGGAGAAGATACTTAATGTTGGCTTCATATACCCAGTTCCCTTGACTGAATGGGTATCCAACCCTGTTCCTATGAATAAGGAGAAAGGAACTATCTGTGTATGTATGGAATTTCATGACCTAAATAAGGCATGTCCTAAAGATAACTTCCCGACACTTTTCATCGATCAGATTATCGACGAATGTGCGGGAAGCAAAGTATTTTCTTTTATGGATGGATTTTCAGGGTATAACCAAATTCAAATAAAACCTGAGGACCAACACCAGATGACATTTATTTTTCCTTGTGTACTTTCTCACACCGTAAAATGCCTTTCAGCCTTAAAAATGTCGGAGCAACCTTCCAACATGCCATGACCTTCACTTTTCACGATCTTAAGCATAAAGTCGAAGATTACCTTGACGATCTTGCTTCTCACTCTCATAAGAGAGCGGATCATGCTACGCACCTTCGACTTGTTTTTGAAAGATATCATTACTATAGAATCTGGTTGAACCCTCACAAGTGCATCTTCTGCATTAGGTCTAGTCATCTTTTGGGATTTCTAGATTCGAAGACCAAGATCAGGGTAGATCCGTTAAAGGATGAGGCAATACTTTGATTGCCTCCCCCCCACACTATTAGACAACTTCAAGGTTTACAGGGGAAAGTTAACTTTCTACGTCGGTTTATAGTGAATTATGCCAATATCATTAAGGGTTTCATGCGTATTTTGAAGAAGGACACCCCTTTTATCTGGGATGAGTGAGCCTAGGACTCCTTCGATGCTTTGAACATAGCCTTGGTATCGGCACCTCTACTGAAGTCTCCTAACTACAGTAGGGATTAATTGCTTTATATTTCCACATCTAAGGAGACGATTGCTATGGTTTTGGTTCAGGAGGATGATGAGCTCCATGAGCACGTCATCTATTATCTTAGTTAAAATTTAGTCGGTCCTGAGCTTAATTATTCTCACATTGAAAAGCTAGATTTGGTTGTCGTTCACGCAGTCCAACGTTTGTGTCATTATATATTACTTTGAAAGACTACTTTGGTTGTCGATTTCAATCCATTTCAATACATCCTTACCAGATGTATCATAGGGGGGCAATATAATAAATAGATTGTCATTTTACAAGATTTTGATCTCGATTTCGCTTCTGCGAAATCCAAGAAATCATTGGTCTTCATGTAGTTAATATCTGACTTTACATGACTAGATGAGGATGTTATCCATGTTGATTCATTTGCGGATGGACACATTTTTCTTGTCTCATTGTCCAACCTTTGGTATGGAGACATTGTTCTCTATCTTCAAACTTTGAAGTTCCCTCAGTATCTCTGATGACATGATTGACTATGTGTAAGGTACCAAGCTAAAAATTATACTATAATCGGTGACACTTTGTATCACCGAGGAATAGACAATACCTTTCATCGTTTTTTA
This sequence comes from Picea sitchensis, assembly GCA_010110895.2. Taxonomy (NCBI): domain Eukaryota; kingdom Viridiplantae; phylum Streptophyta; class Pinopsida; order Pinales; family Pinaceae; genus Picea; species Picea sitchensis. The sequence goes on from SNQJ01S0143412.1 coordinate 29,498, forward strand.
ACTCACAGAGAAGCTGAGTTAGTCCTGAACAATTCCCACAGTGGAGCTTGTGGTGGTCATCTATCCAGGCTTGCGACAACCCAAAAAAATTTCCAAGCCGGTTATTTTTGGCCTACTATATTTAAAGATTGTATTGAAGCAGTTGAGAAGTGTCACCCCTGCCAGGTGTTCACTCATAAAATGTGCTCGCATCCAGCCCCTCTTCACCCAGTCATTAATGTCAGTCCTTTCACTAAGTGGGGGATGGACTTCGTAGATTGAAACCCAAATTCGGTAGGGGGGCATCAACACATTATCATGGTCATTGACAACTTTAATAAGTGGGTCGAGTTTGTGCCTACAGTTAAATCTGACGGGAAGACTGTTGCCTTCTTCATATTCAATCAAATTATCACCTGGCTCGATATCCCAAGTGAGATTGTCACTGATCATGGCAGTCACTTTCATAATGAAATGATGGAAAAGATAGCATCTAATATGGGGTTTATACATGGTCATTCTTATCCTTATTACCCCCAGGAAAATGGACAAGTATAGGCCATCAACAAGTCTCTCAAGACCATTTTTCAAAAAACTGTCAGCGAGAGTAAGTCCGACTGGCACATTATGCTATATCCCGCACTCTAGGAATATTGAACCTTGGTCAAGACTGCCATCGGATTTTCCCCTTTCCAGTTAGTACACGGTGTGGATTTGATTTTACCTATTGAATGTGAAATCCCTTCTCTTAAGTTGGTAGTCGCACTCCTACCTAACACTTTTGATCTCAAGCGATGCCTTGTACACCTAGAGAGTCTTGACGAGCAGTGTCAAGATGCCTCTACGACTATCGAGGTGAACAAAAGATGTTTCAAGGTCCAGTATGATAATTCTATCTATCCTCAATTGTACGTTGAGGGTGACTTGGTCCTCTTGTATGATCAATCGAAAGAACCACTAGGGGCAAGTAAGTTTAAACCCATGTGGCATGGTCCTTATATCGTGAAACATGTTCTAGAAAAAGGAGCCTATGAGTTAGAATATTATGAAGGGAATATGTTCGTCGAGCCCAAAAATGGGCTCTACTTGAAAATATATTACACTTGAGCCCCAATCTTGGGAGAAATTCTTTATATACTAATGTAATTTAGTGTATATATATTTTCCCTTTCTTTTCATCTTCAACTTGCCTATCAAGGTTTCCCTTGGTTGGCACATGTCAATGGATTCTTTGTTCTACCTAGGATTTGAAAATGGATCAATTCATCATACATGGAACTTGGCTTCCGTCGCTTGGGTGGTTTACTCACCCGAGGATCTACTGGTGTCTTCAGGTGGTGTATACCTAGGGCCATCCACAAATAATGTGGCCAAATATAACGTCGTTTTAGAAATTTTGCACAATGATATCTCACATGGTATTCTCTCTTTAGAGGTTCACCTGGATTCCCAGTTAGTAGTATGTCAGTTGAACGACAGTTACCGTGTGCCTGATCCTACTTTACTCTGACGATTCCTACGGGCATGTCTTTTAGAACGATAATTTGATTTTATTACTTATTATCACATTCCTAGGAGTTCTAATAATGTATCCAATGCTTATGATAATTTTGTTTTATATTGGCATTTGTCACATAATTAAAGAAAAGAAAACAATCTCATCAATGTACACTTTGTAAAATATAAGTAAAGCCAAAGATCCATGTTTTATATATATTTCAAAAATATGGTGTTTATAGTACAAAATTAGGGCTAATACCCTCAATACACATATACAGTCAATACTACAATATCCACGACATCTACACCTATGGCACCATATGTGTGTCATGGTAACAAACTATAACGTTTTTGAGATGTCGAAAGAGTCATAACCATGCTCTGGGCACACCAACTATTTTCCACTGCATGGCTTCCGACAAATCCTCTACCTGAACCATGGGAATCCTATGAGTCAAACACGATAGTTTCCTTGCACGTTTTGTAGGACTCTCTCATTATCTCCTCCCGCCGCCTCATCTCCCCAGATCCTCTGTTGATGTCTAGGAAGACCTTTCAGTTGTTGCAAACCCACGTCTACGTTACACAAAGTGTCTAGTTAGTACTTAAGCATCATCCAAAAATATTTTTGTTTCACTATACAAAAATACAAAAAAATGAAATATTTAAAAACATTTGGCATACCTATGTCACCGTAGGCGATCCCTAGTGGGAGTGACATGTATGGATCTCCTCAGAAGTTGATCCCTGCATAGGGATAGTCATCTAGGGAAATGACCTATCACTGCCATCAGTAGAAGAAATCCTCGTTGTAGGGTGTGGGCACCCTACCTCTCCCCTATTGTCTCATTACCTTGGTCCACCATGCAATGGTTGGATCATGAGGTCCTCTCGAAGGAATATTGACTCTAGGTCCCAAACCTAGAACCCGCTCGAAGAAGAAATAACATAAGATAGAGGCAAACCTAAAATTCCTCTTACTCCCTGTTTCCACTCTGTTAACTGGCTCTTCATATTTTCCAGTTGTGAGGTACACCAGTCATATACTATGGGTCTCAAGAACTATATTGCATAGAACATGAGATACCTCGATGCTTGGTGCAATGAAGTTGAACCTGTGATCCAGGTCAATATGAGTACAACAATATTCAGGCTAAGATTGTTTATCGCTCAAATAGGGAGTTGAATTCTGACTTTCAGAGTCCTTGCTACATAGTGGGCATCTATGAACTCCTCTATTTTCATTCCGCTCCCTAATCCCCGTGATCTGAGGTTTACAAGCTCTCCCTAGTGTGATAATCCATTCAAAAAGTAGATATCCTCTACTTCAATCCGCAATGGTTGTCCATTGAGGTTGAAGCTTTCAATATCAGGGTCCCAGTAACCCACAAGCATTTCAAGAAACCTCATCTGGGCCCTCATCCCTTTGAGTTCCCAAAATTTATATAAGCCACATCTCTTCAAGGCCATTTGATCCCTCGGATCTCGATCCACAGCTGGATTGACCTCCTCGTGCTCTCTTTCCCTCCATTCAAGAACCATCCTCCCAGAGGAAAGCCAAAATTTGAGTTAGAAACCATAGAAATCATTGATTACATGCTTGTACATGATTTTCTTCACTTACAGTTGGGTATATGTTCCCTATGGTTTGCACAGGCATGTATAACCCATCATATATGTGACCCAATAAGAGACAACCCATGTACACTGAATTTCACAATTTACACCCTAAATTTCTCAAAATTTGGAACCTAATTTAAAAATTTGATCCACTGGAAATGAAGAGGAAGGGAAGAAGAGTTACTTGGTCCAGACAGTTTTTGATTTCGTTTCTTGATGCCCCCGCAATCACCAGTTGAATCACGAAGGTATTTTGGTCCAATTTTCACTATTTGGGTAAAAAATCTAAATGACATAGTATTTTTTGGTTTTTGATACTATTTATAATTGTTTTTACCCACTTTCTATAGTTTTGAGTAATTTTTTCACCTAATGGACTAATATAAAGATGGATTGAGGTGGTTTTTGTAGTTTTCACCAGGGATTCTTATGGATTTCAACATTATGTTAATCGTTTGTCACCACGGGCAGGTATTTTCATTACCCAAAATATAGGATAGGTATCCATTCAATCATACATTTTTGCATCATATTATAACTGTCTCTTTTTATGCCTTAGGTATGAACTCATTTGTTGCAACACAAAACCTTCCATCTGCTATAAGAAGTGTCGTTATCAAGTGATAGAGACATACCGAACATGGGTGCCCTAGTTAGATCCTCTGCTTCATTTGGTGCCCATGAATTTTTTTTTCCATAGGACCGGGAGTCCCTCATAGATAGTACATCAATTTATGCTAAGCCACATTTCTCACTCATAAACATGCTGCCTTATACCCCGAGGACTCCCAACTGAGTTTAATTTAAGCTCTTTTCCAACTGATCTTCAAAAAGAGAAAATATTGTCAAGTGAACTTGTCTCTTTCACACTTGTAAATTGGATTTGAAAGGACATCTATTTGGCACAAGTTTATCCTTTTTCCACACCAAGTAGACTAAATGACATAAAAAATTACTTTTTTGGTGTTAAGTTGTGATTGCATTTCATGCCCTTGCTTGCAGTATTGAGCCTATAGCTAGTTCTCGCTTTGCGCTATAAATTGTTTGCCTCAACAGTTTTTTCATCCTCAACCAAGAAGAGCCTCATTTTTATCCTTCACAATTCGACACCCTATACCTAGCAGGAAAAATTCCCCCGAGTGTTCATCTCCCGCATGCATCTCCTTGCATTGAGCATAGGTATGTTCCACTGTTGGAACTAGTTTTGCTTACTTGCGACATTCGTTTCCTCCTTTGTATCATACCATTCATTTGTCTATGAAAAAACAAAAAAGACGGGCGAGAAGGGAGTATTATCTTATATTGTCAGCATTTATGTCACCTTTCAACAGAGCACAAAGTTATTGAGTCCATTCGTCATCATAATTTTGGGATTAGCATGGCCTTAGGAAATTGAGCTTGTTACAGAGTCTTCTCTACCAACTAGTTACTCTTCCAGTCCCTATAGAGATTTTTATTGATGCCTCCTGCATATCATGGTTTTATCATTGGTTCTATGCTGTTAGATGACGCCACATAGCCCCCTCAACCCACAGGTCGGAAGGTCCACGTGCACAGGATCTTTCCCCTTACACTGGCCCGAAGAGCTCTTGAAAATGGCTCCTCTATTTCCCTTTCGAGAAATCTGCACCCACAATCAACTTCGTGAAATTCCCCCTTGTACTTCGGGAGATCGGACTTCGCACTTCCATGAATCTGGTGGTCAAGTGTCTTATCTTTCAATCTCCAAAAACCCGAAGACAATCAACACTGGCCCTTTCTCTCTGTATTTCTGATTTCTCCTTATCATGATTTCGGCGGTCGCGATGTCAAGCGACTCGTTCCCTCGATTTTCGAAACCTGATTTACCGAGCCTCCGATGTACTCACAAGGTTGACCCGTCAATGGCCTCTCACTCCGTCAGAACTTCGGACTTTGCAATTCCTAATTCAAAGGTTTTGGGGCTTCATTCCATGAAAACCTGAAATGGTCAATGGGATTTGAATTCTGTGTCAAGAATGCGCCACCTGTCCACCCTGTTGTGTTCTATGGCCCACATGATCCTCTCATTCCTTCGGGTCTTCGCATTTCATGATTTTGCGAGTCCTGTTGCAAATATTTCGGGACTTCAACCTATGAAACCCCGAAATACGAATCCGCTTGCAGATCCAACAGCCCTTGTCGGCTTAGATTTGCAGTTCTACCTCTGCTGAGCTTCAACGCTTTCTTCCTATGCTTGGTTAAATTCCAAGTGTCCAAGGCCTCAACCTTTGCCTTTCCTCTGTGAGCTCCATGAATCTGAGTCCTCACCTGTGCTCTAAATGGCATTGTTTCTCCTGAGCTTCTTTTCTCGAATCCTCAAAGGTTTCTGACTTCTGCATTCCTACACAGTCTTCACATGCACACAAAGGTGCTCTCCGTCCTAAGCTTTTATGTAGCTTTGATCTCCAAGGAAACTCGTCGTTTTTCCTTTCTCTCTCAAATGGATAATTGGGATGCCCTCCTCGCTATCCTTAACTCAAGCAACCTCTTGTTGAGACTTCCACGGTGTTTAGCAACCCTGCGAAGATCCCTCAGTGGATTCTTCCTCCAAAATATAGAACTCAATAGAGTTCTCTTCTTGTGCCTGTCTGCACACTGTCTCAATACCCTCCTGGCAGAGTTATACGGAACTCCTAACATTTTGGTCCTCTTCTGTGCAGCCAATGCACCTGCTCAATTCCCTCCTGGCAGAGCTCTACAAAACTCATAAGGGGTCCTATCTGCAACTGTGTTTCTTCATACACAGCCTTGCCTCCTGAGGTATTCAGCAACCTCACAGGTATTTCTTCCCAATTGTTGATTTTCAACTTCTGTGCCCACCTGGCACACCTCTCTTCTACTTACAATGGTTTAAACCCACGCAACTTCTGACAGATCTAACGACTGTAGGTTGTTTCAACCTAGATCTGATGGTTCAGATCCATCTCTTTTGTGCACTTCTTTGTTGCACTACCTCCTGGAAATGAATCCTTTTAACAGTCTAGATCACTTTTCCTGAGCCTAATCTGACGGTTGTTGTGCCTCCTTCCTGAGCATGCACACACTTTCTTCCCAGACTTGGAAGAATTTTGAATTCTCAAAGGCCTCGACCTTTGCTCCATTTCTGTGAGCTCTATGACTGTGAGTTCTCATCTGCACGCATATGAAAATGCTACTCCTCCTAAGTTTTGGGTACTCTGAACTCATCAAAGAGTTCTGTGGCTTCTACACTCCTTGCAGTTATGCTCTATGCACTGAAAGCACTAACCCTCCTGAGCTTTGGGCTTCTCTGAAACCTTAAGAGGTTTCCACGACTCCTACACTCCTTGTAGAGTCTTTGCACGCATGCAAAGGTGTTGTCTCTTCTGATCTTTCCTGCTCCTCTGACCTTAAGGGAATAAATATTCTTTCCTTCTCCTGCAGATGGAGAATTACGAGGCCCTCATAGCGCTCAATATACTTGAACAGCCTATTCCTGAGTATTTATGGGTATTCAGTAACCATGCAAATATGCTCAATGCCCACTTGGCAAAGCCTCTTGCAAAACTCCTCAGGGATTCTGTCTTCTTCTGAACTCAACAGAGCTCCTGTTGTGCACTTAAAGTACTTACTCCATGCCCACCTGGAAGAGTATTTACTTACAGAACATCCAGTAGTTATTCCCTTTGTGTCCTCCTTACGCCTGCTCAATGCCCACTTGGCAGAGCTTTACAGAACTCATAGAGAGTTCTTGTCTGCAACTATGTCTCTTATACACAGACTTGCCTCCAAGGTATCCAGCAACCTTGAGGTCTTCTTCTGAGCGAATGATTCGAGTTCCTGTGCCCACCTGGAACACCTCTGTCTAACTCTGCAGAGTTTAGAAATGCATCCTTTGTACATGGATATCAGAACTCACAGCGTTCTGTCACACCCTCTTGGTGTGAAGCCTCAAAGACCTCTCAAACCTGAAATCAAACAACTCCCTGCCAATGTCTAGCATACATCTACAGCATAAAGAACACACAAAGACATTCACATAACACAGACAATATGCTTGAAAAATGCTCTAGTTTATATTAATCAAAATGTCTCTTTACAAAGGTGTTCTAAGTGCGGACTGTGACAAGGTCTCGGCTCCTTCTCTCCTGCTCTCTACTTGCATATTCTAACTCTTACCCACTCTCTCTCTCTCTCTCAAAATGAGATCAAAATTGATCTTTTACATGAGGGGCTCTTCGAGCTCTTCCCTCCAATCTACCTACCCTATTCAATTACATTGAATGGGTTGTCTAGTCCACAAATAGGATCTAGATCTCAGCCTTACAAGCATTAATGACTACCTACTCTAATGCATGCATAAAGACACTGCTCCATGGCTCAACAGCCTACAACATTAATTACATTCAAATTTCAAAATTGAAGATGAAGGTTGTGCCTCTCTTCATCCTTGAATGCACGCGCTGACGTGGCTAGCTAGCTGGCCGGCTGACGTGGAGAGATGCTCCTGCATCACCAGATTCCTCCATATGTCTCATGATGTTATTCAAAGGAAGACTATCAACCTGTGTCATCCACTCCTCAGAACTCTTGACTTTGCATGTCGGTCATAACCTCAGTTTGTCTCATAATCACGTGATATTGTAGTCCTATCATGCACTGTTGGCCCTTGACCAATTTTTGGGGAGCCTTGGACATGTTTAACCTATTTTTGTGACTTCTATAGGCTTTCGAAGGTGAAACACAAGACGAAGAGGAAATTGTGGGATATCATCCCCTTTTAGGGCCCTTTTTGGGATTCAGGATTATGTAATGGTATGGGATGTCATCCCATGGGTTTACCCATGCTTAGGCCTATTTTGTATGTATAAATAGATGCTAAGGTGATGTAGTGAGTAGAAAATGGTTGAGTGCTAGAGTTGGATCTATGTGATCAAGAGTTGTAAATGATTTTTCCATATTGTGTGAGGCTTGCAAGGCTAGTGCAAGAAACTGTAAGAGAATGTGTGAAGGCTTGGTGCTATACCCTAGTGAGAAGAAGAAGGATCTGTCGGAGTGCACGTGGATCTCTTGTCTTCTGCGGAGTAGAACTTGGATGCTATGTGCCTGTAAGAATCTTGAACAAAGATAATAAAGAAGACAAAGAGTTGGTGGACGTAGCCCCAGGGTGGGGGTGAATCACGTACATGTTTTGTTGCTCTGCTTTGTGCAATGTTTTGATGATGTTATCTTTCTTAGTGCTTTGATATATATGACTGATAGATAGATCTGCAGATGCTTTGTGCTTACTAATGTGAATGAATGCTAGATCTAACCTATGTGAATATTCTTTGTGCTTGAATCTGCTAGATTTGATATATTCCTTTATGCTAAGTGTTAGATCTGGTTGAATACTATGACTAGGGTTTAACTATGCTATAAATAAGACTGGATATTGATGAATGTTAACTGACGAGTGCTCTGTTAAGTGTTAGAATCACAGATCTGTGTCCCAGCTAAGGTTGCAGACATCTGAGTCCTGCAACCACCTCTGCCTCTACCTCAGGTGAGACTTCATCTGCTTCGCAAGTGTTGCCGAAAGGGTTAGTAGTTAGGGTTTTTTTGGTGCATTGTTGTAGTGTTGAACCCTGGGTCTACCCCTTGTGCCAACAAATGGTCCATTGTTGGGACCTGAAACTGTGATTGTTGGGAACTGAGGAAGAAGAAGCTTTGTGCAAAGATCCGACCTAAAATTGTGAAAGCTTTATGCGTATATCTGTCGCTCTAGTGCATAGTATTCTATTTGATCTATGAAGCTTTGTTCCAAGAAGGGTAAGATCTGAAGAAAAGAGGTAAGATATTCAAGCTCTGTGCTCTGATAAAGGTAAGAATAGTGAAAAGTTTTATTTCTAGAAGCTTTGTGCTCTACTGAAGATAAGATTAGTGGAATTTTTTGTTTCTAAAGTATGGATCTAGGTATGTTTGATAAGATTTGTCCTAGCTTGAAAACTAGGGCATTGATAGATGAAAGAAGATTTGATATGAGTATATCTCATAAGAATAGTGAAAGATATGTTATACCTATGCATAGAGAGAATGTTTGGACTAACAAATGGATGCAGGATCCTAGAAATATTTTTTTGCAGGTTAGCTACCATGATCCTAGTGCGCAGTACAGGAAAGGTTGGGGATCATTTAATAGAAAGAGAGGATTAACTCTTTGTTACAGTTGCAGAAAACCAAGACATCTTGCTAAGGAATGCCCTAAAAGAAGACCTGGTTTCCTCTATTGCAAAGCTATGGACCATGAAGTTTTGGATTGCCCTAGAATGATTTCCAAGATTGAAAGGATGAATATGAGACAAGGAGACCACGAGAAAGGTCAATAAATTGAGATTATGATAGAACCCCAGAAAGTATCAGAAAAAGTATTGCTACAGATGAAAGAAAACCTGAATGACCACCGACATATCAGCTTATCAAAGATCGTCAAAGAAAAGTAATGCATTAAAGTAATAATAGGAGACCTCAACATTGATTGTGTTCTGGATGAGGAAACACAAGTGAATATTATGAAAGAAAGAACTTGGGAAATTCTAGGAAAGCCTGCTATAATTCCTTCATTGGGAGGAATATGATTATTCAAAGGAAAACCGATAAACTTGTGTGAAAGACTTACCCAGATATCTATGACTGCTCATGCAACTTAAATAGAGGAAGAATTTGAAGTTGTTAAATTTATTGAGAAAAACGCTCCATTTTCTATGTTACTAGGAAAACCTTGGATTGAAGGAGATCAAGCCAAAAGGAAAGACAAAAAAATCTTAGAGAAGAAGAAATAAGAGTTAAAAGATTTTGTGACTAGGAGGATCGTGCACTTGATTGAAGAACAACATAACCAAGCAAAGCTATTTAAAACTAGAGACTTGGATGTCAAAGTGGGAATAACACTAGAAGACCCACAGAATATTGAAGTACGTATTCCAGATACAGATGAAGTATTACCCCTGATTTCTAGGAAACAATATCAACAACGCAAAGTTACTCTGCCAAAAGAAGATAAGAATCGAAATGGAAAAATGAATACTGAGACAAAGCTCACTGGAAAGAAGGCCTGAAAAATAAGTAAGAAGAGAGCTAAGACCGAAAAGTTACAGAAGGTTCCAGAGGGAACTTCGCAGAAGGAAAATTTGCAAAATTGGAACTTCGCCAGGATATCAGAACAATGTCATGACGAAGAAATATAGCCATTGGGAACAATATAATCGTTAGACTGACACCTCGAATAGGTAGAAATAAATTTATGATTAGAAAGTTCGCCACCAGACCATTGGGATTGTGCCATGACAAAACTGAGTTAATGAAGGCTTCTCACCTGTTTCAAGAGATTCGTTGCCAAGTTATCTATTTATCACGTCACGCCACGCAACGAGAACACTTTTTCTAATCGTGTTCTAAATCCATAGACTAGTTGATTTTGCACAGTGATCATCGTGTTAGTTCCATCCATCCCAATGCATTGACTAGTTACTCTTTGAACCTAAGATATTCAACCACGAGCGTGCAAGTCAAACGAGCTTAGTGCTGCAGAGAAAATTGTTGAAGAAGTTCTCATTGACCTAATGACTGAAAGAGTAATGTGTGAAAGAGAAATTTCTGCAAGTATTCAAGTGTCATCGACAAGAGGAGTGCAAGCCTCTCTGTCAATTGCTCATGGAGCCGGATCATCCCGACCATCCGCGGAAAAGAGAACCAAACATAGATATGACCTGGCAAATCCGAATTTGATCCTGACCATATTGCCCGATTACATCCCACCTCTAGTTGGTGTAGTGAGTCAAGATAGGGTGCCAAGAGATTTAGAGTACTCCATGGTTACTGCATACCTCCTGAAAGGGATACGCGCAGTTTTCACGCAACAGGACAAGATCGCAGCGTTGAAGTTCAATGAATTCAACCGCAGAGATTGAAAGAACTATATCATGCTCTCCCCATATAAATACTTGGCCAAGATGAAGGGGAAGTACTCAAAGATAATCCCCCAGCTGTGGACAATGAACCTCGTGCAGTCCACCCTTCTAAATATAAGGAAAATCCCACACTTCGGAAGGCACCAGGAAGTGAATGCCTGTGTCAAGTTATTACTTTCCTATTACCATGGTGTTTACTTATGGCTAGACTGCCACATTACAATCGATCCAACATTTATCCATAGGATCACCGGATTAAGTATGCAAGGACCCGATCCATAGGAGTTCTATCCAGGAAAATCCATAAATCGTGCACTAGCACAGAAGATCAAAGATACATACGACGATGTTGAAAAGGGGATGCGAGGCTACAAGGTAGCCTCCATATAGAATGGTGCAGTGCGCCTAGCCTTCCAGTTAATATATGGAAAGTTAGTAAGGAAGAACATACCTACGTAGGTCACAGGCTTTATTGTTGACCTCGCAGGGAAGTGCGTGGAAGGCCTACAGATGAACTAGGCGAAGTACCTAGTTAATCAGCTGGAACTAGACTAACGCGAAGCACAGTATCAGGGCTACAAGTTTTACTTTAGCTAGCTCCTAATCCTCATCACCTTTATTTCCTGGGAGATGTTCAAAGGTGTGACCTTTCTGGATATTGAACCATTCAAGCTGCTTTATTCGAAGTTCACCACACTCTGGTACTCGAGTGATATGAACAAACAGTGGCAGTCGAACGTTGTTTTTCATACATATTACCTTCATCTAAAGAGATCCATCAAATTTGAACCTCGCATGAATCCGAACACCCTACAGAGGTTTTTACCCCTGATGAAGTTCTGCGTAGATCGACACTTCATCTACATAACAATGCAATCCAGTGAACATAAGGAGAAGCTTCAGTCATACTACAAACTCACAGAAGAAGACCTAGAGGAGATCACTAAGGACTAGTCCGTAGAAATCCTTATTCCCACAGACCCTACAGAGATATCTGACCCTGAAAGCCCAGAGACCACACATAAAAAACATGATACACCCGAACCTAGCAAAATGAAGAAGACTGAATAGGTCCAAGATTTAAGCAATGCCTCAGGAAAGACTACTTCAGTATCACTTGACCGAGGGGGTGATTGTTATCCACATTTTTGGTTATCGGGATGATAACATGATTATGTCATGGTGATAGAAGATCAAA
>SNQJ01S0143412.1:41732-53196 GCA_010110895.2 Picea sitchensis
TTGAACTTCTTCATGCATGAGCAAGTGTGTGTGTCAGAGTTAGAAGCCATCGAAAGGAGATCTACGACATCAAGGCTCAGGTTGTATATTTCTCTTTCAGTTAATGCAATATATGAATATGTCCCTTTCCCATAATGATGATATTATCTTATTACATGATTCCTTGATCACATGTATAGACTAGGTATTGAATATAGTAATGCCTTTGCTGTGATTGGTTTGTGTTGTTGTGATTGGACTACACAAGAGCATCAGAGCAGAGCAAGGAACAACAGAGATTAAAGGAGAGCATTTGAAAGGTATGAACACTATCCATTTCTTTTAGTTCATTCAATAGTTAGATCTAGGGAAAGAGTAGTATTCTGTTACGGTTTGTTCCAGATCCAGGTGGATCTTGGGGAGATTGGTCTGTGTCCGCACTCACAAATTTATCCATAAATAGTGATGAATAAGTAGAAGAGATAAACGGAAAGGGAGTTGAACAGAAGCAAGGTGAAGTAACACCACCTAGAAACGAGGTTGATCCCCTGAAGAAGAGGAATGTTTCTCCCCTNACTATGCTTACTTCCAATAATTTTGACTTCATCATCGTAGCTCTAAACAACGCTTCACTGGAAATCATGGAGAAACAAGAAGCCAAGTAGGAGGAAATTTACGATAGAATTAAGGTCAAAATTTGTGGGGTACAATAGGCCCTTCAGTCTAGTCGCGCAGTCTCCACTACACCCCTACCATCAGGAGAACCAGAGTTGGGAGATGAGCCATCCCAACTCCATCGAATAGCTGATGCGGTCAAAGCTCTCCTTTGGCATGCTCAAGAAGAAACAGAGCAATACACCCAGGCCTTGAAGCAAGTGCAAGGCATACTCGTAGAACAACGTAGAGTTGTAGAAGAGGATAAGGTTTCTCTCTAGGAAGAGTTTGAAGAAGATAACGTATAGATGCAACAAGAAAAAGAACAGTGGCTCATAGACAAACTCGAAATGAAGGAAGCAGTAAAAAGAGCACTCCACTCTATGACAGGCTTAGAGCCACAAGTAGAAGATCGAGTCATGCATCAAGTAGAGTAGCCCACAGAATATATCCAACAGCTACAACAAATAATAGAAGACTTAGAGCTCCGCACAGTACCCAACACCCCACAGGATGTGATGGATCAGAGAAGCAATAGCTCGAAGCACAGTTGAGATAATCAAAGCCATCACTGTGGAATGTAAGAAAATCATTGATCGCAATGCCTAGACCTATGAGAAACTCACTGAGAATCCATAACTGAAGGCACAGGAGTTGCAACTCCAAGAGGCAAAGTATCAAGAAGAGACAATACAAGCACAGTTGAAGCCCTTCCTAATTGTAGAAAGAATGAAGTGATCCCATTAGCAACGCACTGCCCAGCAGCAGGTCCACACTATCTAGAGAAAATTCATGGAAGTGACTCAGAGGCTCCAACCTGTATAGGATAAGGCTTACCAAATGTTCACAAATATTGAAGGCCAATGAGCGAAACTAGATCAAGTCATCATTGTAGTTGAACAACGCCTAGACGGACCTGTCAATGAAGCAGTCATACAACAGTTCATTGAACAAGAGGCCATCACACAAAAACAATTCGAAGCATCTTGAGCCAAGATTGAAGATTTTGAAGCAGAAATAATTAGATCAGAGTGACTCGGGACGAGTCACAGGTGAGTGTTGGGGGATTTTTGGCCCTTAACCAAGTTTTGAGGAGCCTTGGTCATGTTTGACCTATTTTTGGGACTTCGATAGGCTGTCAAAGGCAGAGAGCAAGAAGAAGTGGAGATTGCGGGATCTCGGCCCCTTTTAAGGCCCTTTTTGGGATTCAGGATTATGTAATGGTATGGGATGTCAGCCCATGGTTTTACCCATGCTTAGGCCTATTTTGTATGTATAAATAGATGCTAAGGTGATGTAGTGAGTAGAAAATGGTTGAGTTCTAGAGTTGCATCTGTGTGATCAAGAGTTGTAAATGCTTTGTGCATACTGTGTGAGGCTTTCAAGGATAGTGCAAGTAATTGTAAGAGATTGTGTGAAGGCTTGGTGTTATACCCTAATGAGAAGAAGGAGGATCTGGTGGAGTGTGCAAAAATTTCCTATCTTCTGCGGAGTATAACTTGGATGCTATGTGCCTGTAAGAAGCTTGACCAGAGATAATAAATAAGACAAAGAGTTGGTGGACGTAGCCCCGGGGTGGGGGTGAACCATGCACATGTTGTGTTGCTCTGTTTTGTGCGATGTGTTGATGTGTTTATATGTTAGCTTGCTTAGTGATTTGATATATATGAATGATAGATATATCTGTAGATGCTTTGTGCTTACTAATGTGAATGAATGATAGATCTAACCTATGTGAATATGCGTAGTGCTTGAATCTGGTATATTTGATATGTTCCTTTATGCTAAGTGCTAGATCTGGTTGAATATTGTGATACTATGATTAGGGTTTAATTGTGTTGTAACTAAGACTGGATATTAATGAATGTTAACTGATGAGTTCTTTGTTAAGTGTTAGCATCACAGATCTGTGTCTTAGCTAAGGTTTCATACATCTGAGTCCTGCAACCACCCCTGCCTCTACTTCAGATGAGACTTCATCTACTTCTCAGGTGTTGTCGAAAGGGTTGGTAGTTAGGGTTTTGTTGTTGGGTTGTTGTAGCATTGAACCCTGGGTCTGCCCCTATGCCAACATGCACCTTGGTCCTACTTTCATCATCGGTATGTAACCTTGAACCCAACAGTCGACACTTCATCATTGGTCGTTGACTGGGTGGTTTCCCTTGTGTTCGACGACAAGACATCTATTCTCACATTGGGATTTGTGTAATGTATTGGATGCCATTAGCCTTATTTGTGGTTTCCTCGCCTTTGTCAGCAGTTTTCATCATTGGTTGCTATTTAGAGGGTCTTTTTCCTTAGTCTGATTTACACCAAATCATGAAGCCCCTGCCCCTGCTCTGTACCTCATGCTGACTAATGAGAGATGCCTTAATTATCTCCTTTTAATGAGTCTCCTTCCATCAAATTCATCTCATCTAGTCTGGAAATGAGACCTAGAGTCTTATGAGTACCTTGAGGCTTGCAATCATTAGTGGCAGGATCTCTCACCATCGACAATTGGGAATACATCAATGTCTCTTGATCGATGGATTATTCGGGTGTTCGACACCGACTCCTTTATTGACACTTGTAAGAATGTACTCGATTCCCTGATACCTACTTTTATTATTGGTAGTTTGTATCATGTTTGTTAACAGTATACCTCAATGAACAGTAATCAAATTATGTCTCATTGTGTTCAACCTCAACTCCTCTATTCACATGATGTATACTTGCACCCTTGGCAGATTATGTAGAAGACTTGAGGACATCAATATGTGGCCATAGATTTCTTGAGTTGTTGCTTCTTTTCCATTGGACCAACACCTATATGACTTCAGTGATCATGGGAGATCAGATTGTACTCCATTGATTGGTTTTGAGACTGGTTCTATTGGGCCTTGTTCGTGACTATGATAGCCATTGGCATGTAACTTCATTTGTATTTTCCTATTCATGTCCTTAGACACTTGTTTGGTATATTTTCACATGGATACGGAGTGTAATTCTATTGGCAGCCATGTATGCAAAGTCAGTACATAATGTAATGAAAAACTAGTTCGTCTAGATGGTTCCCCATCACTCCATTTTTGGGTTGTTTATAATGTATTTCAGCCATCGCAGATACTCCTCTGACCTCACACATTAGGGGGAATCTGTTATAGCAATATTTGCCTCACCCTATGAAATCTTGCACAGAAGGCCTTTTTCCATTTCCCTATGCAGACTTATCATCCTTGTTTGTAAAATCCAGAGCCAAAGATATGTAATTTTACACATGTACGCATCTTGCCTACTATACAACATGTGTATACACAGGCTGCGCCACTACAGCCCGCATACATTGGGATTTTTCCAGAAAATGAAAATTAATGCTCAGTTTCTATGTCACGACAGAATATCTATGATCCTTGGCCTTCCATATACTGGAAACATTCTGACTCGACCCTTCAGTTCCATTTTGAAGGCTATAAATGGGACAATTCCGAGCTATGGAAATAAGGAGAAAGAATTCAACTTTGAGAGCAAAGTTACTCTGGAGAAATTATTTACTTCATATTGAGTCTACATCCCTTTGTCCTTTAGGTCTGAACACAATTTTCAACACCCAAGATCTTCCCTTATTGATTGAGAACTTCATTGTTTCTCTTCTATGAGCTTGCCTTTGGTGGCGGATTGAAGTGGTGGAGGTCCAGCTGGAAGGAACTTAGTTTCTCGGTTTCGAACCATGCCAACATGGAATTCTGTAACATTTTCACTTATGTTGATCATATATTAATAGAAATACTCTTTTCCTGTCCAATTGCTATCTTGCAAATATTTGAATTATTATTCCATGGGCGTATTTTTCATGTTTATTAATGGATTATGCTATTGAATGTGCTAACATCATATAATATCACCATATGCTTGATTTTATTGGTTGTTGAGGACTAGTGCCAGGTGTATTGCTTTGGGTCGAGTGCTCAACGGTGGACTTCATCGAAATTTTGAACGAGGTAGACTTTTATCTTGTCTTTCTAGCATATTTGTTTTCATAACATACTTGATAAGAGAGTTGAGTTCTGCAGTCATTTCCATCAGTTGTGGTTTACCCTACCCATAGAGATATTTTCCTCATAACACCAAGATGCAATACAGTGGGAAACACATTAACCTCGATTAAAAACATGGACAACTATGTCGACATACTTTGTTGAAAGATTCGGCGACAAGAAACTATCAAAAGATGCAAATATTCCTACATTCAAACTCGACTACGACCCTACAAAACATATCCAAAATTGCGAAAGCGAATGGCGAAGAATTGGATACAAGGATGAAAGGGTATGGCCCCATATGTTCCCAAGTCATTAGACGAAATACCAAGAAAATGGTACAAGATTGAAGAATCTTGTGGTCACACCTCCAATTGGGCCGAAATCAAAAGAAAGTTTGTCCAAGACTTTGAATTTAATCCCGTAGAGGAGCACTTGAAAGACACAACAAATCAAATAAAAAAAAATTAGAAAGTCCTTCACCAGATCAACAGAAAGAAAAAGCAAAGATGTCGGTCGATGAAGGATCCACGTTGACATGCAACTTGGTGTTGGTAGAAAACAAGGGAATATCGAGTGCTCGGAGGATTGATATGGAGAACACAAAATGGCCAAGACAGATCCTCCAATGGAAGAAATACCATCCAACATTACATAATCATGTGAAATCATTATTAAGCATAGCCACAGAACACAAAGAGGACCTAGAAAAAATCGACTTTTTCAAAAAGCTTTACGAAAATTGAAGAAGGAGAATGTCATATCGACAAAGCAAAGCCACGAGAATGGATGTATGAAGAAATAAGAACGAAAGAATTAGACATATCAAATGATGACTAACCAAAAATGGTGAGAGTAGGTGATTATTGGTTTGATAAGAAAACAATCGACATAGTCAGTGTATTAAAAGAGTACCAAGATGTTTTTCCACGCGACTACAAGGACTTGAAAGGATTTGTAGAGGAAATGGGAGAAATGAAGATCGAACTGGTCCTAGGAGAAAAACCAATTAAAAAGTGACCATACAAGTTAGCCCATAAGTACAAACCGATCGTTCAAAAGGAGATCGAAGGAATGTTACAAGTAGGTATTATTTATCCTATCGATAAAGGAGAATGGGCGAGTCTGATGGTGGTACAACCGCATAAGCATGATCCAAAGAAGTTAAGATTTTGTGTCAACTTTCGTGGACTGAACAAACAGACTATGAAAGATCCGTTCCCCACCCCTTTTGCTGATGAAATCATAAACGAAGTCGTTGGTAATGAATTTTATTCATTTAATGATGGATTTTCAGGATATAACCAGGTGCCAATCGCAAAAGAAGATCAGGAAAAAACAATTTTTGTATCAGAATTTGGATCTTTTTCCTATATAGTCATGCCATTCGAAGTAAAGAACGTGGCAACAATTTTTTTCAATAAAATTGGTTAAATCATTCCAAGAGTACATATACAAAACCATGGTTGTATACTTTGATGATTGGACAATCTATAGTATACTCAGAAATCACATACAATGGCTCTGACTTATGTTATAATGTTTCCCTAAATGATGTTTTTTTGTCCCAACAATGCCTAGCATGTAGTTAAAGGCAGATGCTAGGCTAAATGAAATGTGTACTTCTTGGATAGACCTTTTCAACGAGGTACCAAGCATCCAAAACACCTCCATTTTTCAATGTTCCTTGAGGCAGGCCAAAGGCTTCTTTAGCTAGGTTGTCTACCTTGCCATTATTTTCTTGTAAATCATGAAAAAGGGAGAATTTGTTCATTTTTTGAGTGAGTTTTGTTATTTTTTTCAGGATCAAAGCTAGTTGGAATTCCTTTGGAGGTTCCTTCTATGTTAAAGACTTAACAATAATCCTTGAATCCCTGATGATTATCAATTCTCTTATCCCCAAGTTGATGGCAATGGACAATCCTTGAAAAACGTTGTATGCCTCTGCTTGATTGTTTGTTGCAATTCCAATCCCCCGAGCATAGATGAATTCATGATTTCCCCCAGAGTCATAAATGACCCATCCCGCTCCCGCTGCCCCCCTTTTTTTTAATTATTATTATTATTATTTTAATTTGTTTTTAAAGTTTTTTTTAATTATTATTAATATTTTTTTTAATTATAATTTGTTTGATTTTTAAGTTGGTTTTTTGGTGATTTAAAAAAAATAATTGAAAAGAGCATATACAGTTTTAAAATTAATTTTAAATCATGAATTTTTCCCTTCTTTTTTTTCTTCAATTGGGGGGTTCCTTTTAAGGTTTTGGTTGCAATGGTATCGATTGCAAGTCTCATGGTTTTGAAACAAGTCATGCTTTTAACTCTGAAAAAAAGGGGTGATTCTAGGAGTGCCACTTTTAAATTCAAGGGTCAATTTTAAGGGTTTGGTCTACAATAGTATAGGGTGTCATGTCCATAGCTTCAAACATGTAATTTTAACCTTGAGAAAAAAGGTGGTGATTCTAGAAGCACCATTTTTAGTTATGAGGGTTGATTTTGTTGTTTTGGCATAAAAATATGGATTTTTAGGGCTAGAGTTCTCATTTTTAGGTCACATTTCTTGTCAAGTTGGTAACTATGTTAATTTAACAATTGTAATTATGTTGACCATCTTTAAGGTCAACATCTAGAGACATTAGTTGAGTTTCTACTTCATGCAACATTTAAATTGTAACATCTTATAATTTGGTAAGATATGGGATGTTTCGGAATGTGAGCATATTAAAACAAACAAACTTGAATAAATTAGATAATGATAGTGAGGCATGTATAAGAATTCATATCCATATCTGAAAAAAATAGTGAATGGGTAGAGTTAGGCTAATGTTTTGCAATGGGTGAAGAAAAGAGATCATGAAGAAGCACTGGGAATCCTAAACATTATTGTGAAGCATTCAAAATTTCCCAAGCTAAACATTAGGAACCCATCAACAATTTTTCTTTTGTTTCATGATGTAACATGCCATGTCATAACCTAATATAGTCCATGTTAGAGATAAACCAACAAACCTATACAATTAAGTGGAGTTGGAAACACTCTTGAGGTCGTATTAGTTGTGCATGGATATTATTGGGCAATGATAAGAAGTAAATGTAATGCACTTTGGCTAACTCAAAATGGAAAATGATAAACCGAAAAACAATAAATGCATATGCATAAGAAGAAAAATTAAAAGACTAAAAACATAATTGAAATGCAAAATGTAGAACAACCGATTTTTTCGGGGATTTTGTGTTTTTTTGTTAGTCTTACATCTATGTTATTTCAACCGAGTAAAATTTCTTAAGGAAAAACCCATTCACTGTGGGAAAATAATATCCCTTATGTATCCTTTAACCATAAAGCATTGTTTGACAAATTTTAAGTGATAGTAAAAAGTCTTAGCCATAGATTTTGGAATTTAGCATGCTTACCTTTGTCTTCATGCACAAAATCCTATAGAAAGACTCATTGATTGAATTTAAATGACCTAGCCCTTTCCTTCTTGTCATGATATTTTTTAACAATACCCTGTCTCTTCTTTAGATTCCATGCTGCAAAATCTCACTACTCTTCCAAATCCATTATTGCATTACATATTTGAGTTATTAGACTACTGTCTAATTCCATAGTCTAGAAAGGTAAATGGTAATGGGAAATTTCCAATTCAATAGGCATGATTGCTTCTTTCCCTTAGACCAATCTAAAAATTGTATCACTAGTACTAATCTTAGTTGTTGTCGTATCAACTAACAAGGTGTGTTAGTTGTAAGTGTCAATCATAAGGGTTGTCACCAATAATGTGTTTAATGATCTTAATTAGATTTTTATTGGTGGACTTAGCCAATCCATTTTCGAACAGAGAATAAGGGAAGGAAGTTGAACATATTAAATTTTATTGTGGACAAAGTCTCAAAACCTCTCCAAACACAGAGGGACCACCATTGTAACTAATGATTTCAAGGGGTGGATCGAAGCAAGAAAATACATGCTCTTGCAAAAAGGAGACAAATTTCTCTATCTTGGCATTTGTTAATGGCACAACTTCTTACCACTTAGTAAAAAGGTTAGTAGTAGTAAGAATACAATTATTTAATTATATTAGTCTAATTTTTATTGGTGGATTTGGCCAATCCATTTCTCTACAAATAATAAAGGAAGTAAGTTGATCATATTACATTGTATTGTTGACAGTCTCAAAACCTCTCTAGACATAGAGGCACCAACATTGTCACTAATAATTTCAAGGGGTAGATCAAAGTGATAAAATATATGTTCTTTCAAAAAGAAGATAACCTACTCTACCTTAGAATTCTTTAATAGGACAAATTTAGGCCACCTAGTGAAAATGTTAGTAGTAGTAAGAATAAAAGTATGACTAGTGGAAGAAGGTGGGGAAATAGAACCAAGAATTCAAGTCCCCATTAGGAGAAGATAAAACAAGATGTCATTGGTTCAAGGGCATGGTTGGAAATGTATGCTTATCACTTGATCATCCAACACACTAGAGAAACATGACATAAATATGTCTATGAAACAAACAAATATTAAACAAGACATACTTGGTACTTTCTAGCCTTATTCTCCTCTTTTTATTGATGTTGGGTTAATCTTGACTCATTCATAGAGTATATAATATAACCTTGATACAATAATTGATGGGTTTACCATTGGTGGTTTATGAGACCATGGTATTTGATGAATCCTATTTAAGGGCTTGACGAAATCCATTGTGAGATGCCTCAAGCGGCTTGTTGTTTGGACAACTTGGATAAGGTCAATAAAGATATATATCCTGAGTGTTGGTTTTCCTAGTTAAGGGTTTCCAAGGTAAACATTGGTTTTATGTGTGCTTTTTATGTGCTTTTGTGCCTATCTTATGCTATTAATCTCTCTTTGTTTTTAACATGTGGCATCAAATACAAGTTGGCCTAGACTCTCTCACAAAAGTGGCTTGAGAATTTCC
The DNA here is from genome assembly GCA_010110895.2 of Picea sitchensis. Taxonomy (NCBI): domain Eukaryota; kingdom Viridiplantae; phylum Streptophyta; class Pinopsida; order Pinales; family Pinaceae; genus Picea; species Picea sitchensis. The sequence goes on from SNQJ01S0143412.1 coordinate 51,331, forward strand.
AAGATGGTAGATCAAAGCATGGTAGACCTGGACTCTATTAAGAGAGTGGTATGGTATTTGAACCCATAGAGGGAGATAATATGCCATTGTTGTTGCATTGCATATGTTGTTGACTTTGTCATGAAAAACAAATCATACTCAATCTATTGGTTGAGGCATAGTTTTGTTGGTGGCAGACCCACAATTGTTGGTAAGTGAAGGATGATGGTTCCAATTTTTTGCTCATTGGGAGAGAGATAGTGATAGAAACAATTGCTGGAGCCGAAGAAGAAATGGTTGCATTATTTGGCTATGCAATGGAGCTATACATCTACAAAATTTTAAATGGGATGTTGTGATGTGTGCCCAATTTGATTTTGTGCATATCTCGTTGTGCCGTAAACGATGTTGTTTATACCAACAAAAAATGGATTCTTTACTACTTAGGTGTAGGGATGGTGGTAGAGAGGAGGTGGATATTACTAGGATTGGCCTATTTAATCAAATAAATCCACATCGACGACAAAGAAGGGTTGGGGAACCCAACAACTGGGATTCAAATGAGGTCTCATGGTCGAATTTTTTTCCCAACAACTACAACGAGAGGTTATTCATGATGTATCACACCAAAGAATAAGTGTTAAGACCTAAATAATGGCTCATTACCCCTTAATTGGGGCATATTACATTAGTAATGTTATTTTATTTATGTCAGCTTTAGTCCATTAGTTTTAATTATACCTCCTAATCTCCTATATATACCAAGGAGACATTTTCATTTGGAATCATCTTGTAATTGTACATTATGTGGGCATAAGAAGGTTTCCCCCTCGAAGAGGATTATTATCTAGATTTCTCTCCTTTTCAAGGCATTGAGTACTTATTCTGAGGTTTTTGTATGCTATATTGATATTTGGTTCATAAAATATGGTATCAGAGCTCAAGGTCTTGGGGTTTCACTGCTACATCTAAGACACCTTGGAATTTTCGCTGTAACTTTTCTTCTACAATGTTTCAGAAGGAACATCTTGGAGGATATTTAGTAGACCGATCAAGGTATGTTGGGTTACAATTTAATCTCCTGAGGCCTTATACTTTCAGATATACATCCTGTGAAAGATAGGATTTTGGAATCATCCTAAACTGAGTCACTGCAGAATGTTCACTATAAAAATATTTTTGTAATGTTTCAAACCCTAAACTCTAGAGGCTATTTACAAAATTTAGTAAGCTATCGGTGGTAAAACATTCAGCTTCTTCGTAATCTCAAATTTGTAGATACACCCTGTGGAAGATAGGGTATCTGACTAGTCTCAAGAAGGTGTTCCAGGTAAAACAATAGGAACTTATTCCTAAAGTATCTAAATTGAGTGAGACTAGTTGAATTGGATAGTGGACATTTTGTAGTATTTCTGGTACGAGTTTTAGAATTTTATATCAATTATTTTGTGTGGGGCACGCTATACAAGTGAGATCTCCTGGAAAGGCCAAAAATCAACAAGTTGTGGGGAATTTACCGTAAATTCCACTTGGAACATCCAATTTTGATCAGACCTATGGCATTGCAGAGGAGAAATATCAGAGAACTACAAAAAAGAAAGTTTCATACCTAGAAGAGCCAAAACTTTGGAGATACAGCAGAAGAAATATTGTCTAGCAGAACCACCTCAAAATCAAGGTTCAAAAGTGATACTCGGCCAACATGCCACCCAAAAAGGGAACTTCTACACCAAATAAGCCTCCAGAAAATCCTACATGGACTCTTGATGAAGGTGAAGAAATGCATAGGGACATAAATGATTTACAAAAGAAAACAGTAACAAAATATGAACTACAAGAGATGATGGAGGGTTTAAAAGGGGAGATCATGGAAGGATTGAAAAATTT
>SNQJ01S0143413.1:7472-22571 GCA_010110895.2 Picea sitchensis
CATAACCAAATATCCTCGAGGTAAGCTACATAGTTAGTTAGTTACTGATGAGGGGGGGCAAGGATATTTTAATTTCTGAAAAATTCAATTATAATATCACCCCATAACCAAATATCCTCGAGGTAAGCTCTTTGGGCTGTTCCCTCAGAATTCAAGTGAGAGAGATTCAAATTCTATCGTAAGAGAGAGATAGTGTACTGGGGATAGATATTATTGAGAGTGAAGGTAAGAGTTTAGATATTTTCTATATTGTTTGTTTCAACGTTCCGGTTCTTCCTTTCTTGAGGTTCCTGGGTTCCTAGTTATTCACATGATAATATATATATATATATATATTTATATATATATATATATATATAAATTGTAATAACAAAAATAAAATTATATAGTAAATAGTTATTTTTACTTTGTTAAAAATAATATTTAATCTTTTAATTTTTTTCCATTTTATTCTTATGTCACCCTTGTGAAGAAGGATTCACATTATTTACTAGTAACTCAAAAAGTGCAAGATCAAAAGTGAAGAGGAGATCAATTCTTTATGTAAATGAGAGGTCTCAACACTTCATTAAACCACTTCATTCATTCTGTAGAAAAGACAGTAGGTACAACTTCCATCCTTGATGAATAAGGCTTAGTATCTTTGGCTTTTTCTTTATCTTGGGATAAAGGATAGGGTTCCCCAAGTGGGAGTACCAAACATGTAGGATTAGCATTCTTAGAATCTTTTGTTTGTTGATTTTCTTCATCATTTTCCTTTCTTTTGATTAGCATTAATGTCCAATAAATGTCCCAAAAAATGATAAATATTAGACTAGAATATTGCATTTTCATAATCTAAAACCTGAGTCCATCTAATTTCTTTCCTTTTGGGAATAATTTTGACTAATCTCAAATAATTCAAGCATATGTGCATATTGTGGTTATATCTCTCTATAAATTGGTTCTTACTTAATGACCCAAAGTATTCCCAATATCCTTCACTAGTGCTTAGACTTGCTAAAAAAGTAGTGGAAAATTGGGAATACAAGCATAAAATAGCATCCAAGTAATAGTCATAGGATATGATCAAATTCTAGGAACAAATGAGTTATAAATAGTTTTGTTCTTCCCAAAATGAGTTATAAATAGTTTTGTTCTTCCCAAAAACTAGGGACCCTTCTCTAAGTCTTTCTTATAATCAACATCATAAAAAAACTAAACTATAAAGAAGCTTTGGAAATCTAAATATCTCACACTTCTTCCAAGTGTAGTGAATCCACAAGTATAGATGTTTTGAAGGAGGCAAATAAACATTAAATCTATATATAATAGTAACAAAGTCATATTAATAATCTCCAACAATAACTCATATTCCACTTTATCTACAATATAGGCACATACAAAGGAATGAACCTAGTTGATGTGGAAGGATTTTTTTATTTTTGATTAGATCTTGGAAAGACATAAAATTTAATGTTGAAGAGACCTGAGAGCCTACCTCTCCTCCCCATAATAGCAAGGAAAAATGGATAATTGAACCTTTGAATAAGTTACAATCAAATAACAAAGATTGAGTTGCCAATTGTTTACTCTAAAAAAATAAAACATTGATGCTCCAAAAGAATTACCCTAAAAACTCCAATTGTTACTTTAGATCTATGAAAGAATACATTGAATTCACCCACAAAAGTACAATATTCCTAGTGAGAGAGTTCAACACTAGTTTGAAGTTGTTCTTGACAAAAAGAGAGAATAGATAATTCATCAAACACTTGTCTATTAAGAGTTTTTTCAAATGCTTGGCATGGAGAAATTTTGTCAAATGCTTGACCTGCAAACTCTAGATGTGACTAAAAATCATATAACCACTCATGAGTTTCTTCATTTTCTTCATCATTGTCTTATCACTTTCCTTTATTAGACTCGTCAACTACTTATTTGGTAGTGGAATTCTTTTGTTTATTATATGTAGCCATTGATTTCCTAGATTCAACCCTTTTCTTTTTAACTTTAGCTTCATATCAAACCTTATTCCCATCATAAATTTCCCTGCATTTTCTCCCCATATTCCATGACAATATAAACTAAATTCACCTTGGGGTTTTCATCTTGGTATTCGATTCGAAGCTCATACTTTTGAAATGTTGTTTAAACATTATATAGTTATCGTACATGTCATCTTTTACCTTAGAAAAAATAATGTTCAATCCTTCCTTTCTTCTCTTTACTCGTTTTAAACTCATGCCACCTTTGTGAAGAAGGATCTACAATGTCTTCCTATAACTCAAAAATTAGGAGATCATGAAGCTAAGAGGGAACCAATTCCTTATTAGAATCAAAGGTGTGGATGTCATGAAATTGCTTCATTTCCCTAGCAGAGATAGTAGGTATAACTTCCATCTTCGAGGAGTAAAGATTATTATTATTGACTTCTTATTTATCCTTCAAGATAGAACAGGGATCCCAAGTGACATTCTTGGACAAGTAGAATTATCCTTCTTGGCATCTTGTGTTTGTTGTTTTTCTTTATTCTTTTCCTCTTCACCAATCAATGGAAATGTTAAGAATTTTTATTTAAAATTGGTCCTTGTTTTCAGGAAGAATACACTCATGCATGAAGATAAGAATGTTGTAAATTAAAATCAATTTCAACACAATCAAGAATATGTGTATAGTCAAAATATAACTCTCCCAAAATCACTTTGAATAGTATACTTTTATGACAGAAACTAAAAGTATTCTTACTCATTTGAAATTCCATTCTTTAAAAATATTTAAAAATTCATTATTGCATCTCTTTGACTTCTAAGTATTCGGTAAAAATATATAAAAACTTTAGCAATTATGATGCGATATTTTTATTTTACATGATGTTTTGTTTCTATCTCATCAAATGATATCCCTTTTGAAATGGTGCCAATGAATTTCTCAACAAAGAATGCGGGCGTATTTTTAGTTCCTAACATTCAACCTTCAGTTTAGACAAATCAACTAAACATAGAGGTTTGGTTACACGCACATTATTGTATGTAACTGTTTCAAGATGTTAATTTTTTTGTAAGCCCATATAGGCTGATAGATCTGCATAGTTTAAGGGTTGGAAGTATGTACATGTTGGTTGGTGTAATTCCCCTTTGAACAATAATAAAACTAAATTTCATTTCCATGTTGATGTTTCCCTTGTGAAGGGTTTTACCACGTAAAATACAATGTTCAATTGTGTGATTAATTTTTTCTATGTTTCGTTTACTTGTTGTCAATTAAATTTGTGTGATTTGTGTTTCCGCTATGCAACAAGTGGTAACAAAGTAGGTGCACCAAGAAAGTCGAGCAAATCTTCATGAAGTCAATAACAATGTGAGTTCAAATTTTCATATGGAAAGTCGATTTGGGTGATGGAAGAGTTTAAGGAATTATTTATTTCCAGACGGTCCCTAAGGAGTGTTGGAGGAGTGTCCCTGCTCCCAAACTTATGAAATTCATTTTTTTTTGTACCTAGACACATATGTGTAAGGCCTAAGAAGTGTCCCTGGAAGGATGCACCTTGTATAACTATGGAGGAGCATCCTAGACGCCCTATGTCTAACTGTGGGGGAGATTCCCACCTCAATTATCCTTCTTTGGGGGAGTGTCCCACTTCAATTCTACTTCAATTTGGCTATCGAGCATTTGGGTTCTTCAACAAATGGATACGGTACAAAGTTCAAAGGTTGAAGTGGAAATATTTAATGGAAAAAACAACTTTGAGCTATGGAAGCTCAAGATGAAGGATTTGGTTGTGAAACAATGTTTGAAAAAAGCATTGGCGGGAAGGAAAAATAAACTAGTAGCCATGACGAATGAGGAATGGGAAGATCTTGACACAAGAGATCTTAACACTATTCATCTATGCCTGGAAGATTATTCTGTGCTTAACATTGTAGGAGATGAAACAATAACACGCTTGTGGACCAGATTAGAAGGTCTTTACATGACAAAGTATTTGATGAAAATAATATATTTGAAGAGGTAGTTGTATAGTTTGCAGATGAACGAAGTTACAAAATTTGATGACCATTTAATCACCTTTAATACCCTTATAGTTCAATTGGCTAGTATGGAAGTAAAAATCAAAGATGAAGAGAAGGCAATGACACTATTTTGTTCATTTCCTGAGTCTTGGGATCATTTATTTACCTCTATAAGTTTTATATCAACATATGCTCTTGATTATGACTCTGTTGTGGGATCTTTGTTGGCTGAGTAGATGAGGAGAAAATATAGTCAAGAAACCTCAACTTTTGAGGAAATGGTGGTTAGAGGGAGAGACAAAGAAAAAGAGCAGAATTGAAGAGGTTCTTCCAGATCTAATTCAACTAGGAGTAAGGGTAAACTTAAATGTTGGTATTGTGGGAAATCCAGACATCTCAAGAAGAATTGTTGGAAAAGGAAACATTCCTCCAAAGAGGATTCAACAAAAGAAGCAAAGGAAGTGAATTCAGTTGAATCAATAGGTTCATGTATGACTGATAAGGTTTTGTCTATATGTAATGTTTCATATCATGATTAACATTGGTTGTTAGACTCTGCTGCATCAAATCATATGTTTCTACACAAACATTGGTTTTATACATATCAACCTATAGATGATGGGGTTGTTTTTATGGTAAATTTTATTTCCTGTAAGATTGCTGGGATTGGTAGCATCCGAGTTAAAATGTATGATGGTTCTATAAGAAAATTAATCGATGTGAGGCATGTACCTAAACTTATAAAGAACCTAATATCTTTGGGAGTCCTATATTTTGTTGGACAAAAGTGTACAATTCAAGGTGGATTTTGAAGGTGTTCAAAGGAATATCATAGGTCATGAAGGTGAGAAGGACTGAGAATCGTTATCATCTTGAAGGAAGAAATAGGTCATATCAAGTAGCAACAATATCTGAAAGTGAAAGTGATTCCACTTGTTTATGGCATCAACATTTGAGTCATATGAGCGATAAAGGACTTAAGGTACTTGTATATTGTAAGTTATTTCCAAGTTTGAAGTTTCTAAATTTGACTTTTTGTAAACACTGTATTTATGGAAAACAGAGTAGGTATAAGTTTAAAATAGGAAAAAACATAAGTAAAGGTGTCCTTGATTACATTCACCCAGGTGTTTGGGGATCATCCCCTATAGTTTCATATGGAGGATCATCATATTTTCTTAAATTTATAGATGATTTATCTAGAAAGGTGTGGGTCTATTTGTTAAAAAGAAAATATGTTGTTTTTACTCTCTTTAAGCAATTTAGAGCTTTGTTTGAAAAGAGCATTGGAAGGTCTATAAAATGTTTAAGCACTGATAATGGATGTTAGGACACATAAAACAAGGAAGCGTGGATTGAGCTATAAAACAACTTCCTATAATACTCAACAAAATGTTGTTGTTGAAAGCATGAATAGGAATTTTATAGAGAGAGCAAGGATCATGCTCAGTAATTCCAAGTTGCATCAAGAATTTTGGGTAGAAGTAGTTTCTACAGGTTGTTATCTCGTAAATCGATCATCATCGACTGTAATTGATTGTAATATTCTAGAAGAGTTATGGACAGGTCAATTTTGTGATTATTCAAACCTTAATATTTTTTATTGTGAGGACTATGCTCTTATACCTAAGCATCAACGTTCTAAATTAGATGCCAAATAAAAAAGTCTTATCTTTTTTGGGTATGGTGATAGAATTAAGGGATATAGCATGCAGGATCCTACTGCCCAAAAAATCACCATTAATAGGGATGTAATATTTGATGGATCGATACACATTAAATCATATGTAGATGTTGAAATGAGACATGTGAAAATACCACAAACTCAACAGATTCAGTTTGAGACTCATGTGTCTACAAAAGAATATGAACATGAGGAGGTTCATGAAGAAGTTCATGAACATGTTCCTGCAGGGGAAGATGAGGATGAGGAAGAAAATAATAATTAGTAAAATGTGTATATGCTACAATCATCCCTAAGGAGATCTACACAGGTTATGATGATTTTGTTTCATTTGTTTCTTTGATTACTAATGATGAGAAACGTACTTTCTATCAGGAAGCAATGGAGGTGTAGTATTCCAAATATAAAATAGTATGCAAAACATAAATATTTTAGCATAGAAATGGCAAAGAAACAATGATATAACCAGAACAATACCAGAATAATGCCAAAATAACACTAGAAATGGAACCTTGATTAATGATAGCAATGTTCACTTGCCTCTTCGAGGGGGCAACCTCCAACAGAGAAAAGCTCTATTAAAATAATCTCCAAGAAAATATTTCCCATACCCTGTACTCCTATTTATACTAAATCTATCTATCCAAAAGAATAATCTAAAGGAAGATCCTTCTAGAAGTGGAAGCTTCTATTAGGTCTTCTTACATTTGACTTATTCTTCCTTATTTCTAGGCCTTATTCATATTGGCCTTTATTACCTGGAATTATATTATTCTACCTACATGAGGGGCTAGGGAGGTTAGATCCTTAACATTCCCTCCCCCTTGAAGAATAAATGTGTCCTCAAGGCTTTAGATGAGGGAATTGTTGTAGAATGGTGGCCGAATCCCAGGTGGCATCTTCTGGAGGTGTATCTTTCCATTGGAATAAAATTTCCTGGATGGTCCACTAATGGAGATTAAACTCTCGTTGGGCCAATACTTCTTCTAGCTGCAACCATGTGGAACCTTCTTCATCCAACATAGGGAGACTAGTTTGAGTTTGGAACTTAGTTCTAATCACCTTCTTTAAGGAGGAAACATGAAAAACAGGATGGAGCTTCAACTGACTGGGTACAGATAACTGATAGGCCATCGATCCCACACACTTGAGTACTGTACAAGCACCATAAAATTTGGGCACACATTTATGACAATGTTTAGTTTTGTCTGAAGTCTGATTATAAGGTTGTAGTCGAAGAAACACCTAGTCCCCTTCAAAAAAATGGCATTCAGAGCGACCTTGATATGCTTGTTGCTTCATGTGATTCTGAACCATGAACAAATTTTCTTTGAAGGAACAAAGAATAATCTTGCGGACTGTAAGATTTTTTTCAACCCCTTGAACCTTCGAGACCCCTAGAATATAGGAGAGAACTGAGGAGGGATTTTTTCCATATATGTATTCAAAAGGAGTCATGGAAGTAGATGTATGGTAACATGTATTGTTCCACCATTCAACTAGGGGTAACCATTGAGCCCACTAATTTTTCCACTCAGATGAAAAACACCTCAAATATGTTTCCAAACACTTGTTGACAACTTCAGTCTAGCCATCTGTTTGGGAGTGATAGGAAGTGTTGAGATGTAATTGGGTTCCCTGTATCTTGAAAACATTTTGCAAAAAATTACTGGTAAAAGTGGGGTCTCTGTCATAGACAATAGAATTAGGCATGCCATGAAGCTTGAAGATATTATCCATCAATATTTGAGCCACTGTGGAAGTTGTGAATGGGTGTTGAAGAGCACAAAAATGATCATATTTGGAGAGTTGATCTGTGACCACCATGATGACTTCCTTATCGCCTGATTTAGATAATCCTACAATGAAATCCATATAAATATCTCACCAAATAGTAGGGGGAATTAGAAGCAGTTGGAGTGTGCTCGGAGCTTTGACAATTTCTCCCTTATTGCATTGACAAACCTCACATTAAACCAAAAAGGTGAGGACGTCATGTTTCATACCCTCCAAGAAAAAAAAGCGTTTTACCTGTTCATAGGTTTTGGTAAACCCTTAATGTCCGACTGTGGGAGAGGCATAAAGTTTAGAAATAACTATTGATTTAAGTTAGGATTGCTTCCATAAATACACACGACCTTTGTAGATAAGCTCTTAATTATTCCAAGAGTACCCTGGAGAAACTGAAGAATTGTGTTGCTATTAGTGGAGTAGGATAAAAAAAATTGGGTCTTGCAGTTATTCCTGACGAACAGGTTGGAGCTAATTTGGTAAAATGAAGGAGAGGAAGAAAATGGACCTGTATTATTCATATTTCCATGAAAGAGAAACGACCACTACATTTTCCTTTCCCTTCTTGTAAACGATCTCATAATCATAGCCAAATATATTGGTCACCCATTTTTTCTATGCTGGGGACAAAATTCATTGTTCAAGGAAATACTTGAGACTCTGACGATCGATTTTAATTTGGAATCGTTGACCTGATAAATAAGAACTCCAAATTTACACAACATGTAGAATAGCTAACATTTCATTTTCATAAATGGATTCCCCCAAATGTCGCTCTGAAATTTGTTTGGTAGTGAAGCAAAAAGGCCTTCCATCTTGCATGAGGATGGCTCCAATTCCTTTCCTCGAAGAATCACATTCCAAAACGAATGTCTTTTTGAAGTTTGTGAGGGATAGGACAAGGGTCGCACACATAACATCTTTTAAGTCTTTGAAGGCATTTTCCGTAGCTGAAGTCCAAGTGAAAAAAAAAAATTTAAGGAGAGAAGTGAGAGGAGCTGCAATATTTCCATAATTATGAAAAAACTTCCTATAATAGCTCGTTAAACCGAGAAAATCACACAAGCTCTTAAGATTTTTAGGGCGATGCCAATCTTGCATAGATTTAATTTTCTTAGCATCCACTCAAACACCATCCTTGCTGACAATATGACCCAGGGATTCCACTTCTTACACACCAATGACACATTTAGATTATTTGAGGAAAAGTTGGTGCTTAGAGAGTAGATGGAGAACTTGATTCAAATGGGAGAGTTAGGATGGAAAAGTTTTACTATAGATGAGAATATCATCAAATGAAACTAAGACACAATGATGGAGAAAAGGATGGAATACATGATTCATAAGACTTTGGAAAGTGGAAGGAGAATTACACAATCCAAAGGGCATTACGAAGAATTTATAATGACCATCATGAGTGAGAAATGTAGTCTTGGGAATGTCTTATTCTTTCATACATATCTGGTGGTAGCTAGAATGTAGATCCAATTTGGTGAAGTATTGATCACCACTCAATTCATACAAGAGGTCATCAATGACAAGAATGTGGAATTTGTCTTTGATCGTGATTTTTTTTAGGGTACGGAAATCAGGGCATATGTGCCAAGTACCTTATTTATTGAGTACCATGACCACAGGGAAAGAATAGGGGATAGTATTGGGATGGATAACACTGGCTTCTAGTAATTCATGAACAATTTTATCAATTCCATTCTTCTAGGAAAAGGGATGATGATAAGGATGAACATTGGGAGGAATACTTCCTGGGATGAGAGGGATGGAATGATCATGGACTCCACGAGAAGGGGGGAGTTCTTTGGGGGTGGTAAAAACAACTTGGTGGTGGGAGAGGATAGATTGGAGGTCAATATGCAAAGAAGGTGTTTCAACAACATGAATGGAGTGGAGTTGGGATATAATTCCCTAATGACATTTTTTGAGGAGATTTTCCATGCAATGAGAACTAATGATATTAGGGGAGCTTGTTGTGATGCCTTGGAACTTATATTGTTTCCCCTCCTATTGGAATTTCATGGTTAAGTCCTTAAAATCCATGATAATGGGGCCTAGAGTGCATGACCATTCAGAACCTAGAACAATGTCACAACCACCCAATGTGTCTATAGAAAACATATGGGATTTCACGTGATACTAACCAATTTGGAGTCACACATTTTCACATCGTCCCCCACATTTCATGGAACCACTATTGGAAATTATGATTTGAAAATTATTGATGGAAAATATGTAACAATTGACTTCTTGGGAAATATGGAAATGAATAAAGTTATGGGTTCTACCAATGTCCACAAGGATGATGACTTTCCTATTTTTTATGTAACCAATTAATTTGAGAGTATGGGGAGTAGAGAATCTAGTGAGGGCATTAAGTGAAATCACCGGGTAAACGTTTAGTTGATCAAAGGGTGGGGTGAGGTCAGATGGTTGTGGTAGTTCCTCCATAGGTGGAAAACAACATATTTTTCATAAAGATCCTCAGTCACAACCATAAAAATATTATGTTGCTTACACTTATGCTCGGGGAAATATTTTTCATCACAATTGTAACAAAGACCCTTGAGTTGACATTCAACCATTTCATCCATGGTTAACTTTTGGATCTTGAGGGGCATTTCAAGAGGGGCATAATTGGTGGGTTTAGGGTGAGGAGGAAAGGAGGGTTTGCGGGTCTAGGAGGATACAATTTGTAGTGCTTACTTGGCTCGTTGAGTAGCTTCCAACCAATTCAAGGGGTGTGCCATGAGAACATGTTCATGAATTTCATCTTTGAGGCCACTGATAAAGCATTCCCTAAAGAAAGCATCAGACATGCAATATGTTCTTAAATACAAGTGCTCAAATGTGGCAATAAAGTCTTCCACTGTCCCATACTTCTTTAAATTGGTAAAACAACCTAAACGGTGGGTGACGGAGTCAAAACGGTCATAAGGTTCGGCCATAAACTGTGTCCAAGAAACATACCCTTGGAGTGCATTTTTTCACCATTTCTGCCATTTCCATCGTTCCAAATCCAAATGTAGGACACCATAACGAAGCTTGGCTAAATCATCAATAATGCCATGCAAAGAGAAATAATGTTCCATTTTGGTGACCCAACTTGTAGGATCTAATCCATCAAATTTGTTAACCTCAATTTTGGGATGGTGGAGGCCCTGATAAGATGGTTGTTAAGAAGAGGAAGGGTTTTGGGAACAACCCTAGAATTTTTCTTTGAGTTCTTTGAGGTCTTTGATCTAGAAACATTTTTCCTTGAGGATCTCAATAGCCGAATTGATTGAGCTAATGTTGGCATTGATATTATTGATGTCTTCCTAGTTCTGGTGGGTGTCATCAATCAAGGCATTGAGTTCTTGCGCTCGTGTGATAGCCATTTGGACAAATGAGTAGGAAAATGGTATAGGGGAAACAAAAGGGGCCTCAAGGGGTGGGTGAGATCACAGAGAAGAAGGGTGTCAAATGATAGGTACCACTACAATTAGGGAAAAAAGGGGGATCCAATGGGATAGGTGCCAAATAAGGGTGTCAGAGAAGGGTCGGGTCCAAAAGAAAAATTGTGTTAAAATAGGTATCACTGGAATCAGGGCAAAGAGAGGAACATAGTGGGATATGTCCCACATAAGTGTGCAAGTGGGACCACTATACTTTTTTTAATTTTTTTCATTTAAGTTATGTGGAGTTATACTCTGGCCTGGATAATACTACCGTGATGAAAGGAACAAATCCTTAATAGGAATAAATGTGTAGTGATTTCGCAATGAGAATTGAGAACGCACAGTTGTGCAACGATGGATCTTGTCTGTATTGTTGTTTTCTTCATCCCCAAGGGTAGACTATTCAAGTTTTCTACAGACAAGGGTTTTCCCTGTGCACTCTAATATACGTGCGGGGTCCAACAATAGTACTCAGCCCAATATCTCAGGGCACCAACTAAGGAGGCTAGACCGTGCCCTTAGCCATACTACCCGACTACCCAGGTATTAGAGGATCTTCCCGAGTGTTTTTCTTGGTGTAAATATAGAAATTAGGCGGCCAATTGGTTTATCTATGGAGGGATTCAGGATATTTAGGTAAATCTGTATACAGGGGTTCTCTAATGCGTTGCAACTCAAAGGGGTACCAACATGGGTTACAAGGGTGGCCAACATATGTGAACTTAATTACCTCATGTATTTACTACATGTATGTCTCCTCGATCACGAGTTTATGCACGTAACGACATATCTTTGTAGCTTTAATACATTGAAATACATCTCTACCATAAAACATTTAACCCACAATTTTTTTTCGAGGAAGGTGCTCTTATACCACTTGTAGTACATGTGTGGGCCTAATGGTTAAGGACATCTGTTTCCTCTTAAGAGGTCACAAGTTCAAATCCAGAGAGGGGTAGGGTATGTATACCTCCGTAGACTTTACCAGTCAAATCGTTGGGCGGAGGGGGGTCCCTTGTCCCACAAACAAGGGGGTCTCATACACCAATTTGGTGTGGCTTGGATATGACCTTAAAAATATATTATTATTATTATTATTATTATTATTATTATTATTATTACTATTATTCCAAATATAAAATAGTATGCAGAAAAGAAATATTTTAGCATAGAAATGGTAGAGAAACAATGGTATAACCAGAACAATACTAGAATAATACCAAAATAACACCAGAAGGAGCACCTATATTAATGATAGAAATGTTCACTTGCCGCTTCGAGGGGGAAACCTCCAGCAGAGTAGATCTCTATTACAATAATCTCCAAGACAAGATTTCTCATACCCTCTACTCCTATTTATACTAAATCTATATATCCAAATGAACAATCTAGAGGAAGATCCTTCTATAAGCAGAAAATTCTATTAGGTCTTCTTACATTTGAATTATTCTTCCTTATTGCTAGGTCTTATTAATATTTTCCTTTATTACATGGAATTCTATTATTATACTTATGTCAGGGGTTAGGGAGGCTAGGTCCCTAAAATGAGGTGTCTGATAGTGAAAAATGGAAAGAATCAATGAAAGAGGAAATGGATTTCTTAGAAAGGAATGAAAAATGGGACCTGGTAGAACTCCCAAAAAACAGGAAGATTGTAGGCTGCAAGTGGGTCTTCAAACTGGAAAAGGGTGTTGATGATAAGGCTGAAAGGTACAAAGAAAGACTGGTGGAAAAAATATATTCACAAAAATAAGGTATTGATTTACATGAAATGTTTTCACCAGTAGTTAAACTTGTTTCAATTTGGATTGTATTAACACTAGTTTCTTTGTTTAATATGGAATTAGAGCAACTAGATGTTAAAACAACATTTTTACATGGAGATTTATATGAGGAAATATACATGGAAAAATCAAAAGGGTTTGTTCATAATTGTAGAAAAAGTTTTGTTTGAAAGATCAAGAATTCATTGTATAGCCTAAGGCACTCTCACAGGAAATGGTACAAGAATTTTGATTCTTTCATGGTGAGCCATAATTATACAAGGAGTGAGTATGATAATTATTTTTATGTTAAAAAATTAGAAAATAACATATTTATTATTTTGGTGTTATATTTTGACGATATGATTGTAGCAAGAAAGATCATGATAGATATCAACATTCCAAATGATTAGATGGCTAGTACATTTGATATGAAGGATATAGGAGCAAGAAAACAAATTATGGGCATGGCGATACACAACGACAGGAAAAATGGTAAGCCCTGGTTATCACAACAAAAGTATGTTGAGAAAATACTTATGAGGTTCGGTATGACTAATGTGAAACACGTTTCAATCCCTTTGGATTATCATTTTAATATTTCTTCAAGTTTATGTCCTAGTAATGATGAATAAAAAGATTATACGTCTCATGTATCGTATGCAAATGTGGTAGGGAGGTTTTAATGTATGTGATGGTTTGTACAAGAACAAATATTTCACATGCAGTTGGTGTTGTCAGTAGGTATATGGAGAATACAGGAAAAGAGCATTGGGAAACAGTGAAATGGGTCCCTTGATATTTGAGGGGCACAGGTAATTACTATATCACCTATAACAATGGTAGTGATTTAGTCTGTGGATATGTCGATTCATATTTTGCAGGTGATTTGGACAAGAGGAGATCAACTTTAGGATATGTCTTTACTCTTGCAGGTGGAGCTATTAGTTGGATTTCAAAGATTCAAATTATTGTTTCTTTATCCACTACAGAGGCATACTATGTAGCTTTGTCACATGCTTGCAAGGAAGCAATTTGGTTAAAAGGTTTATTGGGTGAGTTTTGTAGGACACAAGAAAAGATAAAATTATTCTTTGATAGTCAAAGTGCTATTCATTTGGATAAAAATCCATCTTATCACAGTAAGACAAAACATATTCTTGTTAAGAACCATTTTTTTAGACAGGTTCTTGATGAAGGTAGACTGGCTCTTGAAAAAATAAATACCATATAGGCTAATACATGTGTAAAGTTGAAGGGTTGGACGTCTGTACATGTTGGTTGTTGTAATTCTCCCTTGAACAATAATAAAACCAAATTTCATTGCCCCATGGATGTTTCCCTTGTGAAGGTTTCTACCATGTAAAATAAATCGTTCAATTGTGTGATTGATTATTTCTATGTTTTATGTACTTGTTGTCAATTAAATCTATGTTATTTGTGCTTCTAATGTGCAACAAGACTTCCCCATATATATAGAGAATAACCATGACCACCATCAAAATTCTCTAGAATATTAGACTAGGGAAATAAATCCATTGCAAAGAATAAATTTAGCATCGTCTCGAATCCATTACAATTTTTTTTATATATTTACACTTCAATCATAGAAAGCCATAAAGTTATACATTGACATATTTACACTTTCATCAACACATCATTGTTATTGTATTTACATTGTTATGGTATTTACATATAGGTTAAAATGTCATTTAAATTATTGTGTTAAAAGGTGTTTTTCATATCTCAATATGTGGGAGATGTGTAATTCCTTTCACATTTAACATGAAGTTGACAAATAATGTTAAAAAATATTAATTAAAAATATATTTCAATGTCTATATTAATTAAAATAAAAAATATTAATTAAAAAAATTATTTCAATGTCCACATTAACTAAATTAATTTTATATCAACTTTATATAGAGATATAAACTATGAATCTTTCATTCTCTTAGAGAGATCAAGTACATCTAGGTAAAAAAAAAATCATTAAAAGACTTGAGGAAAGGTTTCTAACCTAGAAGGATTTGATCCATCTCAGCACATCTGAAGTTAAGATGGATATGCTATTTTTTTCTTCAATTCCACATGTGAGAATGGAAGGAATTACACACCTCCATATTGGGCCATAGAAAACGCTAAAAAATAGTTTACATTCAATAGTTTTCTATTTTTTTAGTGAAATATTGTAATTCAAGGTTGATATTGAAATATTATATCCATTATCAACATTGAAATATACTATTTTATCCATGTTAATTAATGAAGGAGTTACACATCTCCCTCAAACTTGAACATAAAAACCTATCAACTAAATAATTTTTCATTTTATTTTCAGTTGTTATCTATCTCTCTATCTGTAAAGTTCATATAGAAATATTTAACGTATGCATATTCAAATATTATATATATAT